>JASSUY010037854.1:0-47531 GCA_032466535.1 Forpus xanthops | reverse complement strand
TGGACCTGAGGAAGAAGTTCTTTACTGTGCAGGTGGTGAGGCACTGGAATGGGTTGCCCAGGGAAGTTGTGAATGCTTCATCACTGGCAATGCTCAAGGCCGGATTGGACATAGCCTTTGGTGATACAGTTTAGTGGGAGGTGTCCCTGCCCCTGGCAGGGGGGTCCTTTCCAACCCTAACTATTCTGTGATTCTGTGAGTCTACATACAGCCTTGCCTGCTTAAATGACACCAAGTACTATCCAAAAATGCTAAAAAAGGATTAGTAACAATAAAGAGCACAGGGTCCCGAACATCAGTTACATTAGGAAGCGTTCATCAGTTCTGGGTGCTCACATTGCAAAGTATTGCAAATAACCAGAGTCAGACAGGCAGGAACAGTTGAACTGTACTCTAGTCATCTAGATTTAAGGATTCACGCTTTTTCTGATGCAGTAGCTGACATTATTGATTTTGAAAGCAACAGAAGGAGCACACCTCTCTGTCTTGCTTTTGCCATTAGAGATTAGATCAGCTCTCCTGGGTCTTTACAGATAAAAGAGACCAAAAAGCTCTTAATATACCATTTCAAAATTACAAGCAGCAGACCTAAATGTCCTAAATCCAGCCATTGCAACTTTAGCTACTGAAGCTGTAGCATGTAAATAGCCCTAAAATATAATAATATGGATGAAACATCTAAACTTGGGCTTGTTTGAACATAAAAATGCATACATCATTGTTGCTCCTTGAGACAGTCTCTCATTTGAAGCCTTTTGGCTGATTAAAGGCATTTCAGGTACACAGTGGTGGTACATCAAGCCACAAGTCACTTGTTAAGCAGAATTACTGGTTTTAGTAGGGAAACACCCTTTGAAATCAATCTTATGATCTGACAATTATTTAGGAAAAATATCCTCATCTCCGATATTTATAACTCATTACATTTATACCATCTGAAGTGAACTAAGTTCAAAAAAAATCTTATTTGTTTTTTACCATTTCACATAGCGACTGAGCGGTGTGATTTATGCGATTACCATATCATATAAATTTGCATCACCATAGGGTCTTGGAGAACTTACTCTCAATAACTGCCTTCGCTTCCCTGGCTCTTGTAGACTACCATGCAATTGGAGCTTACAGACACTGCAAGGAAAAAATAATAGGCAAAAATAAATACAAATTAATTAGATAATTTTCCTGAGTCCCAAGTCTTGCAACCCACAACTAAGTAAGATTTTGGGTCTCACCTACTCAGATCATATCCCTTAAATGATACAGTTCTTCCAAAAATCTAATTGAACTCATTTATTTATTCTAAAAGTCTTTCAGGTTTTCAGCTAACCTTCATTTTAATGCAGTTTTAGGATAGTGAATTTAGCAGGAATTGATTTGTCTGGACTCATACATTGGTAGTTTTCTGTATCTGCCTCCCATGTTACTATGACACCTACCCTTCTTTGACATTTCTCTGGGAAGCTGACCACTGTGATACAATTTGTTAAGTCCTCCCCATGAAGATATCAATAGCCTCCTGGCAACAGGAACATTATATATCTTTGGGGGACAGGCATTTTCAAGAAAGTTTTCTGAGTGAGATACACCACTTGCTGTTAGCACTTTAGAAAGGAGGTCACTATTTACCCTTTCTTTTATCAAAATTATTCAAAGGCAGAAATTCTGTCTTTTCTGTCAAAATGGTCACTCATAGAGAGGTGAAGAGCCAGTTTTAGAACTGACATGGACAATAGTTGTGCCCTGATTTTTCAAAGCAGAAAAAAAAGTCACTTAGAGGGGAAAAATATACGTGACTGTGCCTCTGATACTTCACAGTTTTGGTTGTGATATTTCCTTGAAGCCCTAATACAGCCAGGACACCCAGAAACCAGTGTCATACTCACTGTTTTTTACATCCTGTTTGAATGGAGGAAAGCAAAAACAGTTTTACCAAAGATTTTAAAGTACTGAACTGGGGTGTTCTGGACGTTATTAAAGGACTAGACACTAATTCATAGATAAGTGTGTTCTTGATTCAAATCTGTTAGTGACAAGAGGTTGCAATCATTGCAGTGCTGAGCATTTGCATTCATGTGACTGTGTGAATTACAAAAATAATTTTTAAAGAATACATATTGGAAAACCGAAGCTAACTGGACACCTTACTTGCTGGCACCAGGTCATAGAATGAGGAGTTACTGTGAGGAAGGAAACAGAGATCTGTAGCAAGACAAAGTGATGTGACACTGCATTTGGAGAAATTGTAAACCAGCTCTGGAGTCATAAAAATGCTTAAATGTAAAGAGTGACAGCTGAGACAGAAAATCCCCTGTCAAACATTAATTCGTGAAACCACAAGCCTGTTTGTGCCGCCACCACAGGTCCTATTCCTCTATGACCATCTGCTTTCAAAACCTACCTCATAGCTGACTCCATCATCCCCTTACTGCCTTGATCTCTTATGAGGACATCTCCAGGATGTCTGGCAGAGCAGTTCCTTGATGCACAGGGTGTCACTCAGCTGCAGGTTTCCGTATTCCTGTGAAGCTTGCAATCTAACTTAAAAAGAAATCAAAGTTGTTACAATTAACGTTAGTGGGGAGAGAGCAAAGGTAAATTGCAATAAAGCCAAAGCTTTTTGTGACAGATGAAGCTCTTCTGACCAAAAGAACATGTTGCATGATTCTACAGCACTGAGCAGGATGGTTCCCAGATTAAGGACAAGATATTTTGCTTAGGAGTTTGTGACAGTGAGCAGCAGCATAAAGGGAGTTCTCAGCTGAGGTGAAACCCCTGGAGAAGCAAGAAAAGGGAGGCACTGTTACTTTCCAGCAACAATGCTGCTCAGCAGAAACCCTAGGCTCAGACTGGGCAGCGCCTTGGCGCAGATGAACTGTCTGGGGGGATAATGAGGTCTACCTGTAGCAGGGATCAAAGTCTAAATCAGAGTTCTAGAAGAAAGGAGATTTTCCTAGGAATCTACAGAGGACCATAAGGAATTCATAGATCTCGAGAAGCAACTGAAAGTAGGTAGGAAGGAGGGAAAAATGAGCACCTTTCCAGCAAGCAGCTTCACTTTCAAGCCTTTTATTTAGAGTGTCAGCCATCTGCATCCTGGTTTGTTCGGCTGTGGTTTTGTCCTTCTTGTGGTTTAATTTGTTGCAGGTTTGTTGTTTGTTTTATTTAGTTGTGTGCATTTGTGTAATAAAGCACAGCTTTGAGCCTCAGATACCTTTCCTCTCTTTCAATATGCTCACTTCAAAGAAAATGAGAGGTGGATCCTTCCGAAAGTGTCAGCTAATTTGTTAGGCCAGCCTAATGATACAACTAATGGAACCAAAAATAAAGCCAAATCAAACAGACTTTGCAAGGCTGTACATCAAAGAGCATATAGCAACTGATGTGTAAGGCTTTTCAGTAGCTTGCCACTGCGAGTTAACAAGGTAATCTGCTAAATCTGGAAATACCCTCCATTCCAAAGCAGGCTGTTGGATCTGCTTAAAATGGCAGAGAACTGGGAAAAAGTAAGACAGGATAAGGTGTCCATTAATGAATTCTTGGAAGAGACAGTTTCTGGGTATTAAGTCAAAGGCTCTGTGTGGGGTTAGGATACAGTGAAAGTGATTTCTTAAGACAAAATATGGTCTTAGATACCTTGCTGACCACCCATTTGTGGTTAAGTGAAAGGACATATATCACTGGAAAATATTAATAGCTAGTCTTCAGGGAAAAACAGTGGAATACAGTCAGCATTAATCACATCCCTGACTCTATCTCAGGAGCCAAGAAGAGGTCATTTTTTTTTCCATCAGGAACATCTTGGTACTTAAGGGAAAAAAATGCGTTCACACTTAAAGGCTTCTGTGGTGTAACCATAGAGATGTGTTAATGTAATAATCACACACAGCCATGTAAGGGCTTGTGCTGCTTTGTGCAAAGGGACATACCAAAGTCCAACCTTTCTCTACATAAACGAATCCTTTTAAAAGCAAAGATAAGCAAATATGTAAGTATTACAAACACAGAGGTTTTATTTAAAATTGAATAAGCTTAGTTACAATAATTTTTATTGTATTTCCTTTGTGGCCTAACTCTGTGCCAACATCTCCACATGGTGCAAATCAGTGCACCCGGGGCAGTCTGGGGATTTGCACCTGCTAAGGAATCAGTCCATCACTTCCTCGGGGCTCTGACATTTTGAGGGCTGTGCTATGACACACGCAGCAATTCTGAAATGCCAGAGCGATCCCACTTTATCACTACCTGAACCTGCTGAGCACAATAACAAAGCTCGGTTTCTCCTTGCACATGCAGCCCACATCTGAGCACACATTTCGGCTTATTTTCCTGTAACAACAGTTTGACTCCTTCTCTAATTTTGACAGAAATTACAATGGGCCTTGATGTGTACTCATGAGGTGATGCTGGCTCAGCAAACTGGTTTGTTACAGCTTCTGAACAGGATCAAAATTCACTAGACACTAGGCAGCTCCTTTGGTAATTCTAGAGAGTACTGCTCCCAGTCATTATGTGGAACCACAAATACAAATATTATCAGTGTCCTATAGCTTTACAATATAGTGAGGTATCTTAATTAATGGTTTCTTTGCTGGTGTGTACATGTGTACTGTTAACATTGTACTGAGCCATACTGAGCAGGCATGGCAAAACCCACAAGAATGTACTGTTTTCCATATGTATAAGAAGAGAGCCCACCTCTGTGGGAACCCATCCCCAGCACAGCACAGAGACATCTGGTAGTTACCAGCAAAGCCACAAATCATCTCTAAACTCACCTAAACAAAGCCACATCTGATATGATCTATTGCTGGTGACAGTCGTGATTTGAGTTGATCTAGGTAGCCCCTAGCAGTCCTCCAGCAGCCAGCAGGAAAAAGAAATTCTTCTGGATTTAAAATGAACAGGAGGTATGTGGGGAGAAAGGTGGAGAGGGAGTTAAAATTTGAAAAAAATCACACAAACATTTCTAATTCACCCAGGAATCTGTCCCCTTTAATCTTGAAAACATTTCATTTTCAGCTCTCTGACGTGTTAAAAAGCATTATTTTCCAAAAAGTGAGAGGATAATTACCTGCCTGGGCATGAAAAAGCGTTATAATATTTTTATCTGGTTTCTGTTCTGTATATCCACGTAACTGCTGTGAGTTTGTGAATGCTGATATATAACCTGTACAGCTACAATATGTTAATGTGTTTTTCTGCTCCAAAAAGGGTTGTTCATGTTTCTTTTCTTCCTGAACTGTGACACCATAAAATACTGAACTCACTGGTAGACAGTTATGTGCTCTTCCACTGCTTCCAGCTTACAGTAGCACCATTGACTTATATTTGTATTTTAGCACTGAATATACATGCACGGATGAGTAATGAGCCTTACTGTGTACGGGACTGCAATTCTACAGGGCTCAAACTTCCTTGCCCTGGCTCTGAAGTTTTCTTGGGCTGTGCTCAGCCCAACAGGGATGCAGAATAAGAAAAATGTAGACAATTTTTCGAAGACCAAACACACGTCCTACACAGGGGTCTGCCCAGGTAATCCTCTCTACCCCACGTTACTATGTCCCCTCCAGGAACTTCATTTATCCAGAACAGCTGGCATTAAAGGTTGGGAACAGTCAGAGCTGTACATGCTACCAGCAGTTACAAGCAATAAGGAAAATCCTGTTGATTTTCCCTGCACAAAGGGGGAAGTAACATTTTCCTATCTTTATTCCCACAAAGGTGTTTGGCCTTTGAATAGTGGCACCTGGATGACTGAAAAGCAGAGAACTTGGTTCGAACATAAACATCTTTGGGATCTTTGTACTGTCACATTATTTCAAGAGAACTGTTTGACAAATGAGAGTGTGGTGGGTGCTAAACAAAGGTGATCTGTTCAAGTAATGTCACAGCCTGAAAGAAAATACCACTATTGGAACTAGTCAAGTGTGCGTCCGTCACAACTAATGGCTCATGTCAATCCTCCCTGACTGACAAGCCTTGTGTTCTGGGGCCAGTGGCGCGGCACACCAGCCCCGCAGCAGCTGTGATGCTCTGCACAACTGCAGCACACCATCTGGGACCCTCCAGCTGGCCATGGGACGGCCGCAGCCCTGGGGCTGCACACGCAAAGGCATGGGAGCAGAACCAGGCAGTCAGAGCGCTGGTAAGGAGGCTGATAAAGCATCCTTCAAAATACAGGTCAGAAGCCAGAACTATACTAACATGGGGAACCAGTTCATTTATTACTTGACAGCTGTAATGGGTGGGGTTCAAGAAGAGCTCATCTATGGGTCCCTGAAGAACTCGCACTCCTACTGTCCACAGTGGCATAGATGATATCAATAAACATAAAAATATTAACGGCACAGCAATTCTGGCTATTTTCATTAAAAAAAAAAGCCAACAAACCAATCAACCAACCAACCAACCTCCCCCGAAAACATTAGCTGGAAAAGGTGGTTTAATCATGTCCAGTTCAAGTTACATGAACACATGCATCTTGGATCTGTAAAGGCTTTGTTGTGGTTACCAGGAAAATAGAAAGGAATGACTATGCTGGTGATTTTTTTCCGCTTATGAAATAAAGGGTAAATGACTATAATAGATGAGTGACTTGTGCAGAGAATATGTGATATTTGTTCTCCTTTTCCTGACTAGTGCCCCTGTAATCATATAAGTAATTGAGCAGAGACTGCAGCAGCCCTTACAATCCCTCTTCAAGGCACTAAGAAGGGATGACAACTCATTTTGTCTCATTTGCAGACAAACTTTGCAATTCTGAAGGTTCCTATCCCAGAAAATCAGGTTTATGAGACAAAACAACCATAGGGGGAATGTGAGCTTGATGGAGGAAGAAGGGAGTTAAGGCTGATTAGGTTAATGGTGTGCTCAAAGCGTTAACCATGTTTAAACAGAGGCCAGAGAACAGGGCAATGTCCTTATCAGGCCTCCTTGATCACTTGCTGCAGAAAGAAAGTGGAAGAGCAAAAGATAATCCAAAAGAAGAAACATTGTGGAAATAATGCAGAGCAAAGTAGAAAAAGAAAGAAATATAGGAACACATGGAGGAAGAGAAAATGCTGTACCAAAAAGCAGGCAGTGAACTGCACAGTTTCCCATGTAATTCCATGGTCAGTCCAGCTCATGTCTGTTTTTCTGCCCTTCATAACTGCACAGGGTAGCTGTTCAGTGCATTAAAAAATAAGAAGTGTTTCTTAAAGCGTTTTTTCTCTCCCCCTTTTTTTTTTTTTTTAATTCAAACCTTTAACAGAATGGTCCATCATTATTCTTTTAACACCTGACAAAGAAAAGACCAGATACAGTTGTTCCTCCCCAGTACAGCCAGTCTTCTGCGCCATACTCTCTGCCCCTAAAAACACATAGTAAGAAAGACACATTCTAATCTCTACGGACCATTGACTTCAATGGGTTTCAAATTGCTTAAGCCATTCACTTTTGTATTCTAAAGAAACCAAGAGAAAGCGCATGAAGATCAGAGGCAGCTGAACGTCTTTATGTGTAAAATAACTTGAAAGGCAGGGCTTAACCCAGCAAAAGGGAGAGAAAATTCACAGTCCACCTACTCTATCCAGCCATAGATTTTGTAATCGCACCACTTGTGATAAAACTAAAGGAAAAAATTTAAAATTACATGGGGAGGAGGGTTGTGAGTCTGAACTAAAAGCCAGAAAAACGCAATTTCAGGACTTCAACTGTCCCTACTGATTTCCTTTAGAGACTGAACACATGTGGCATTATCGTACTCTAATTTTGTCTTAAGGAAAAATATGACACTGTATTAACACTAAATCAGTCAGAGGAGCCAAATATAACTTTATGCACAACATATTTGAATCTCTGTATCTCAGAAAACTTTCTACCACAACTAAGCACCAGCTGGAAGAGAAATTCTTGCAATGGAGCCCTTTCTGTTTAATCCCTTAATCTTCTCAACATCCTCAAACAGTAGAGTTTCTCTCTTACACCCGTCTGGAAAGTAACATCTGCACTGTTGAAAGAGAGGAAGCACCAGAAGGCAAGCCACAGAGGTCTCAGCTCCCTCTCTCTGACTCAATAGTTTTCATTTGAAAATGCCTCCTAAGAACTGTTTTCATTTAATGGCAATGACACAGACCAGGCAAAAAACAGGGGCTCAAATATTTTCTAATGAGTTATGCCTCTCTATTTTTATGCTAAGGGAAAGGCAGGGGAATCCTAAATGCCAACAAGACCACATAGATGGATTAGCTCATAAATGTTATCATGCCCTGAAAGTTACTATCTTTCTTCCTTTCAACCATCCTCTCCTATTATTCATGCTTAGCATTTTAACAGCTTAAACCAAAGTTATGTTCCTCCCTGTTACTTGTCCTGACTGTCCATCCTGAAGCTTTATTAGAGGTTGCAGTGCCTCTTCTAGATTTGAGGTTAAGTGACACAGTAGCTCAGGTTAGTTGAAGGGGTGCTTCCCAAATTCTAGGACCCAATTTCATGAGTGTTAATCCAGCTTTACAAAATCCTGTGATAAGTCAGGCACGGCACTCAGTCTGACTATGTCTTCTTCCAGTCTAATAGAAAGGGGAAAATATCCTTTTCTTTTTAGATGTAGAATGTGTATTAATGTATAGAATTCCTGTGTACTAATGTCTTCTAAATCCCAAATCACTCTAATCTTGGATGAACAGATGAGTCACCAATGTCAATCACATGATTGTTGTCTCTCTTTAAATGTCTGACTTGCTTCCTCCCTGTCCCTTCCTTTCTCCCCAGCCCCTTTCTCAATTCTCGTAATGCTGCAATGCAGGTATCTGTTCGAAAAGGCAGAGGTGACTGTAGCTAGTCTAACACTGGCCTGTTTCTGAAACAGCACCTACAGCCAAGTAAGAGAAACATTTTACCAATGGCCAGAAAAATTTCAGAGAAATTCTCCACAATTCCTTCTTTAATAATCCTCCAACTTTAATAACCCTCCAACAGTAATCACTTCCTTTGGAGAACAGAGTCTGTTCCATGTAATACCTTAGGATAAAGCTGGTTTCTGGAAGAAATATGAGATTGGTTGTCAAAATTTGGCATATGCTGAAAAGGGCAAGTGCACAGTGATAAGAATGCATCTTTTTTGGTTGTTGACACTTTCATTCTTCCATTTGAAGTCTGTAATTTATCACAGGAAGTAGTGGATGTACTTTGACTTCTGGTGAGGATTAAGCATAGAATGCTCTAGTTTAGCTTTCTGGGCTCAAAGTCTGTGACTTGTTTCATGGTTGCAGTAAAACTGGTGCACAGGAACAAAGCTTCCTTCTGCCTCGGCTGGAGAGCTTCTGTCTCCTCACCAGGGTGAGATCTGGCCAGGAACCAAAAAGTCACTGAGCTGCAATACCATAGTAAAGAACCCCAGGTAAGCCATCTAGGCGGCACTGCATTGGTGGTCCAGAAGCATATTCAGAGGGTGGGGAGCTAAGTCTACAAACAGCCCTAGAGCCCTGTGGACATGTACAGGACAGAGTGCCTGTGCATATTCTTTTAATTCAAGTGATGCTAGATAACAACAAACACCTCCTCTAGAGAAACACAACTCACTGTCTAGGTTGTGTGTGGCCAAAACAAACCACAGACTTGAGGCACACCTTCTGGTCACCTCTCTCTTACAGCTGAATCCACCGCACAGAAGACACCAGAGTATCTCAGACTCTCAAATCAAGTGTTAATAAAACATACAAATAGTAACTCAAAGACAGGAAAATAATATCAGTGGGTAAAATTCAGGTCAAATGGGTGAAATAGATTAATAAGACTGGTAAAAAAACTTCCCTTTAGCCACTGGGTTCTGGAAAGATAGTCCTATTTCTCCAGCTCTTGTTCAACTTGCAGTGGCTTCCTAAGTCAAACAAATCCCACTAAGGTTTGACATTAAGCCTGCTCCCCATCACAAACAAGCCTCCTTTTCTCAAGTGCTTCTCAATCTGCTTCCTGCTTGCTGCCCCTTTTTCCCATTGTCCATCCCACCCTTCATTTGATAAGGCTGTGATGTCCACCTCTTCTTATGGAAAAAGCAGTCGTCTTCCCTTCATCTCCTCTCCTGATTCTTTTGTCTTGACCCAGAGGGCAGCAGTAAGGAAATTCTCACTCTCATAACCTCTGAAACATAATGTACAATACACAATGGTGGGCAACAAATAAATTAGAAAACTAATACTTGTGTTCCAAGGTTGTGTTATGCTCTGCTGTTTTTATGCCTGCAGTGTTTCTAGTGAGGATCTTTAGAAAGCCAGAGTCAATGCAATGGTTCAAGAGAAATGGAGTGCAATTAGGGAAGGCTCCTGGAAGCATGCAAGGCAGGAAAATTGATCTTTGCGAACCTTGGCCTTAGCCTGGAAAGAAGTGTTTTATGATCATGGTGCTTTTTTGACCTGTCAGCATCATGGTAGTATATAACACAGGCTGCTGCTGTTCCTCCCTGGATCTGCACTGGAAACAAGAGAGGGTTAAGGAGCAGAGGGTACTGTATTGCCCCTTCAGCTATCCATACGTAAGAAGAGATATACTGCACGGCCAACAAGAGTTTGTACAGCAACAGCTTAGCACTGTTGACACACTACCCCTTTAGAGCCCCCGTACTGTTGCATTCAAAAGGTCATGTGTCTTCTCTCACTGTATCTTAACCAGGAGGCTCTGTGGTGAACTCAGCTTTGTGGCCAGTATCTTTTCATTTTTGTCACGACCCAGGTCCTGACTTTTTGCTCCAAACTGGCATGAGATTCAGGCTAGACATGAGGAAGAAATTCTTTATAATGAGGGTGGTATAATACTCTGGCATAAACTGTGCAGAGAGGTGGTGGATGTGCTACCCCTGAAGACATTCAAGGCACCAGTCTGAAAGTGGTTCCGGGCAGCCTGATCTAGTTGAACACATCCCTGCTTATTGCAGGGAGTTGAACTAAATGACCTTTGAAAGTCCCTTCCAACACAAACTGTTCTATAATTCTCAATTCTAGGAGATTGAAGGGATCAGAAGCCACTTCACCATATTATTGGCATCTGTGTGGAAGACTGCCCAGGGAGAGGTGGGGTGTAGATGTTGCAAAAAAGGTTAGTCTCAAAAATTTATACATTTAATCAGGAAATCATAAAATGCCACTGTATAATCTGCCATTGCATAAGGCTCCAGGGACATGCAATACATTGCGCTTGGGAGCCTTCAGCTCTGCTCTGCTGGGAGCTTTAGTAGAATATTGGTCAGGTAATGATGTAAAAGCAAGCACCTTTTGCTTCCATCAAGAGAAGCACAAGCTTCTCTAGATACCATTCTTTCTTTTATTTTCATGTTCAGTATTTTGAGGCTGAGGATAGAAAAGAATAAGTTGTGAGAATATATTTCTCTTTCTTTCTTTCTCTTTCTCTTTTTCTCTCCATCTCTCTTTCTCAAAATATCTGCAAGTGTGCTGAGAATGAGAGTTCTGCTGCAACATTATTACAGAGACCACTTTCTCATTAGCCTGTGTAATGGGAAGCCAATCTGCTGCTCAGGAAGCAGTGCTACAGATGATTTTCAGCCACAGTGGATGCAGCCTGGCTTTGAACTGCTTAGGCCTTGTTGTAACAGAAGCACCAGCAACATTCACCTAATGTCATTGACCTTTCCCTGACCTGGGAGATAGAGACAGCTCCTGCTCTGGTTTATCACCAGGCCTTTTTCTGTAGAAGTTTCTGCTTGGTAGGAGAAAAATACTGAATTTTGTCTGCAAAAGATAAAAAGTTTGTTTGGCTTCAGCAGGGCTGGGGGAGAGAATCAAACCTGTTTATTTTCCCCTTCCTGTATCTATGCTGAGGACACATACCAACTTCTGAGCCAGTGATACGGGTTGAGGGCAAAGGAATAATCTGGACAATGAGTGCCCCTAGCACATTCAAAATAACTAGTCCCCTGCCTTCTGCTGCTGCAGCAGGCTGACACCACTTATCACTCATCAGGAGAACTATGTTAGCTAGGATGAACCTGGGGATGACAGGAAGTTCTTGAATGCAGAGAAATCCATCAAATCTTACCCTTTGGGCATGAAACTCTGAACTCTCCTAAGCTGATATCACTTGTATGGGCAGTTGCAGAGCCATAAGTTGTAATTTCCATGTCCCATCACAGCAGAAGAGAGACTGGGGAATGCGCCATGATATGGATTCCCTGACCTCAAAGAAGCCTGGCATACCATATAGTAGCAGGTTAGCACTGCCGTGGGACCCAGTGCACCAAAATTTGAGCACCCACAACAAAGTCATAAATGAGGAGAAGGGGGAACATGAAACAGATGTGAGGGGGCATAAAGAAAACATGTATTCCTTGCAAACCAACCAGAACTCAAGGTAAGAGATCATAAAGAAGTATAACACAAGATAAAAAGTTACTGCTTGGCCAAAAGCATAAGACTTCTTACTTGGATAAACCTTTGCTGCTAATACTACACAACAATCACAGTATCTAGCTGAACCGACCACGCCTCAAGACCCAATGGTATAGTTTTGTCTCATTTGCTATTAGACAGTCATTTTTTCTCATTTCTTTCTTGGCTTCTTGCTTCTCTGGTTGATGAATTGCTGATGTACTCATTTGGATCTCTGCATTCTATGTCAGGGCTTGAGAGAACTCATCTAAAGAGCAAACGGCCATTTGTCAGAAATACCTATGCAAAGACAGAACAGGATGAAGCCAGTGATGTCTCAGAGAGCCTGCCCTGGATGAGAAAAGGTTGTGTCATATTGAATTGCTCTGACATCAGTTGCCACTTTGGCTGATCATGCAAGAAACTGGTGCCAACTGCAAAGGAGCTGTCAAGAAAGGTTTCAGTTTTCTAAAGTGCTGGCTGATTAGCTGCAGGGCTGTGAACTCTTCCTTTAATGTGGTTGCACAAACTGTGAGATTTAGAAGAGGTAAGGTTTTCATTACAGCTGTTTATCCTACATAGAATCAGAAATGCGATTCTGGCAATAAATCAGCTCAAACAAATTGCAGAGTCACAGCACAAAGCCTGGCTGCACAAGGCGGCACAATATTAGAGCCAATTGCACCCACCTGCTAACCCTGGTACTTCTCACCTTTCAGTGCTACTGCCAACTGCTGGTTTTGACAGTAAGCTTGAATGTTTATATAAAATTAATAAAAAGAAGTGTTTGTACAATCAATTTCTGGTCTTGGTATTTCTATCATTTCTGGTAGTTCTTCTCCAGCATGCAGAAAGCCCCCACTCTCAGTTCTGTAAAGGCTCCAAGTTTGATCAGCTCCATATAATCTCTGCCTTCTGTTCTGAGATCCCCTCATGGGTCCTCGCCCCAAATTGAGATGTAACTGAACATGTCCTCTGACAAAATGACTCTACCCAATCTCAGCACGCTCCTGCTCCACATTCCGCTAAGTTGATTATAGAGCTAATTGGGCACAGGGAACAAAGCAATTTGACTTCCCTAGAAGATGACAGAACTGAAATGCCCAGAGCCATTGAGAGTAGCTCTATGCAGCTGTTACTTTTCCAGCTCACTTACCACAGGCAGCTTTCATGCACTGGAAGTTTTAGGACAATACTTTTCACAGAACAAAAAAAGAAAGCCCAAAGTGTTTGGAAGCACACTGCACCAGCCCAGGACATTAATTTGCTCATTCTCTAATATATGTTGAGGTGTGCCTCAAAAGGGCCTTTTTCACCACTGGGAAACATAAGAGGCAGCAGCATTACAGAAAACTGATACAGAGGATGCAGAGGATGGAGTGAGCCCACTGCTGCTCTCTAAAGATAGCCAAGGTAAATGGAATGAGAATGGAAAAATAAAAGACTGTGCATGCAGAGAAGACTGAGCAGATGAACAGAGGCAGAAAGGTAGACAAGGGGACAGTCTTCCCCTTCGCTAGCTTGTTCCTTGGTGAACACATAGAGAAATGGCACTGAACAACTTTGGGAAGGGCTTTTGGCTCACCTAGCAAGATGCTATTGATCACAGGGACAAATGAAGGCTATTCCTGAAGGTGTATCCCCATCGTTTCTGAAGGATTTCGAAGGACTTGTTTCCTCCTGGTACTAAATCATGTGCATTCCCCACAGGTGTGACAGGGAGGGGATCCCTTTTAAAAAAGTTTTAGACTCTTGAAGGTCACTTCAAACAGCACTCTGAAGACAGTGACACAAGTAAATGTTGTTTTGGCCTCACCCATAGGAACTAGCAGAAAGAACAGCAAACCCCACTGTTTCCTGTGGTACCAAGGAAGTACTCCCTTGTGAAAGCAGGAGACCCCGTACACCGAGAACAACTCAGCCCATTGTGTGACTTGAGTTCCACCAGATGCCCAAGTCCTGTTCATAGCTATCCTCCTGCAATGGGTGGAGGGCTCTGGGGTGGGGGCCGGGGAAAGGCCACTCTTCACAAGCGCTGCCCTAGGAAATGCAACCTGTTGTGCATCAGCATGTGACCCCCTTTCCTGAACAAAGAGCAGCTGGGAGAAAATCTCTACCCCTAAATGTAGATTTATTAACACTCAGCACCAGGAAAGTCAAGGTCAAGGGTTAAAGCTCGCCTTTATCCATCACCTCTTGATATGACCTTGGTGGGGCTTTTTGCAAAGGGCAGGGACAGTTGATGCCGTAATGAGCTGCTCTTCCCAGGAGACCCAGCATGATGAAAAAATACAGAACATCCACTTTCATGTACCAGTGCAAGAATACAGGTTTGATTGGTAATAAGTTTCCCATTAAAAATACATGGGAACTTGCCTCAGAGACGGAGAGTAGACCCCACAGGATAAAGCCTGTTCAGCCAGCTTTTAATGAAGGCAATTACATCCGTGTATTTGAGGCTTTCCTTCCTCATTCTTCTCCAAAGAAAACAGGTTCATTTCATGGAGGAAAACTAGAATGAAAAATAAATTCACAACTGTTGTTCTCTGATTTTGAGTCAATTACATTCTGATATTTGAATAACAGTGTCTTTAATACTACATTAATATTAGCTTACATGCAGTTATAGGAGCTACTTTTGGGAATGCAATGATTTCTAAATTCTGAGGAAATTAACAGTTTCTCAAGAAACAAGGAAAATGCAACTTGGGTGGTCACTGAGGCCATTAATTTTAATGAATTAGCCAATATATTGAATCATACAAGGAAGAAACTAATGCTGTTTTATCCTGAGGAATGACTAATGTATTTATTCATCTCTCAATAAAGGGTAGATGTCACAAGTTTTGTTGTTTGCCTGAACTTAAATTCAAAATGCAGTAAACAATCTACTCTTCAGTGCTCTCCTCTTTTACCTGTCCCCTCTCACTCCCTCAAACATACATGAAGAACCTCTAGCAGTTTTCTCAGTGGAGCTATAGAATTCTCTTCTGCTCCACTGTTGGTCCTCCGTTACTACTGACACTGTCACAGAGTCTTTATGCAGGTAAGGATGGGAAGGAGGCCAAGTCAGTGAACACTCCAAGCTGGAATGACGCCATGAGGGACAAGGCCACAAAGACTGCACGTTTACACCCTTTTTTTCTAACAGTCTTAATCCAGCAGGATTACATTTTTCTCACCTGAGCATCGCACATTTTACCTTCTGCGCAGTAAAGCATCTTCTGAGGTGAAGTTAGGGATGCAGATTGAGTTCAAGCACTAGTCATAGAAAAGAGAGCTGCTTTGGAATACGCAGCTCATGATATCTTTAAAGGTGCCCAACAAGTTCAGAGCAGACACTGTAAAAATCAGCTCCTTTAAAGTTGTCTCCAACTGGGGACCAAAAGAAAAAGAAAACATACACTACCATTTTTTAAAACTTTGCCCTTGGTTTAAAGAGCTGAACTGAGAACATGGTATTGTGTGAGCCATAAAAGCCTCAAACTCAGAGCAGACCTGGACCTGCAGTGTCCTTAGCAAATGGCCAGAGATGCTGGGCCAAACACTTCTCCACCTTCTTCCAGCAGCAGCACTGATGAAAGCAAAGGCTCAAACCATCAGCCACAAGATTCATGCACTCCTATCCCAGGGACTACGACACCAGTTAGTATAAAAGTCAAGAGCCTTGGGTCAACAGGGACTAAATCTCAGCTATGTCTAAAGCTGGGTAGATTTAGACAAACTGCTCTTTAGCTTTTGAGCCTTTTTGCTCACTCTACCTTTTACTCTGCCCTTCTGAGAGGTAGCCACGGCAGCCAACTGTCATGGCACTGGGCTGTGTTCCCCATCACTCACAGAAGCTGCATGGAACTGACACAGGGGTGCTCCCTTGCTAACACCCAGCAGTGCCCAGCCCTCCCAGGACAGGCTTTGGGTTCAAATGACTTTAAAATGCAAAATCCTCTGACGTCTCTCTGGGCACCTCCTGTATTGTTTAGACAAAGTGCTTCCCTCAGAGCACTCTCTCAATATTGTATTTATAAGACTTTCTTTACCCAGAAGCAGCAGACACTCCCCCTGCTCCACCCTTCCCCATCCTCCTCCCTGCCCCATAAAACAGGAAAAAATACTCTGGCAAACAATCTTCCTCCACCCTCCCTGCTATCTGTTTAAATATCCTTGACTGCAAGACATTCAGTACAGAACAGTCATCAATTTTTAATTCATTTAATCTCTTGGTAACAGTGTTCTCGTGAACTGAAGGGCCCCTAAGGAAGCTTCAGAGAAACCTCAGACTAGCATCTCTGACTGGATCAGGGACGAGATTCTGTGGATAGACTGGGCTCCTTGCAACCTTATGGGTTAATGGGGTAAAAAATACTGAAACCTGAGTACCTTTCACCCGCAGCCAAATCAAAACACATTGTAAACCAGAGCTCTGTACCCTGATACAGCACAGAATGAAACAAGCACCAGGGAGAGAATTCCCTGCATCGGAGTTGTTCATGATTCAGCAAACTTGGGAAGGAGCCCTCTGAGTAAACATGTGGGTTGTCTGCACTCCTGGTCCCACTACTGCTTCATTCTTGTTCCAAAAAGATCAGAGAACAACCTAATACACTGTCAGTAATTAAATTCTGCCTGCTTAAATGCCCTGGAAGTCTCAAGAGGGAACAGTTTTTTTCTCTTCAAGGCTGTAAGTGTGTGGGAAGCTAATACTGTGTATATCTGCATTGCTCTCCAAAAGGGAATGGGCAAAATGGTACCTGCATACAATGTGAATGCTAATGGGTTCTGCAGGAGCTTTAGGGCAGGGAGCAAGAGGATTCGTGGTTATATGCAATCATGTCATATAATGGTAGCACCCAAAGTCCCAGTTGTATTGGAGTCTTTCATGAAAGAGCAAATCCTTGTCCCCAGTACTTTATAATCTAATGAAAGAGGTTAAAAAATAACCTATAGCTCTGCTTCTGTGACAGCTAGAAATGATGCAATTTATCTGAACCTCAGCTTTCTCATCATTGGATGTGTAAGGACTACAGTTCTACGAAGAGGCTTTAGGAAGGGGAAACAGGTTTGATCACGTTATGTATGACAATGAACTTAATGCATAGGTACAGCCACATCACCTCTGTAGCATTAAAACAACACAAAGGGTACATGCATGTATAGCTCTGGAGAGCCAAAGTGATTGCTCTGTGCCACTGGCTATCACAGACAAATGCAATGCTAACAAGAGCGGCAAGAGAAAGAAGCCTAAAACCTTCAGCCTCTCTTCCCACCCCGCTCAGTCCTTCTCCCTAATAGAGATCCCTATCCAGTATTTTGTCGCCTATAACACCTGGCAGGCTGCTCTTATGGATGTGCATGACCCAGCCCTGCTTGTCTTCTGGAGGTCAACGATGAATAGTTAATTCAAGCAGACTCAGTTGCAAAAAGACTGTGACTTGTTACGCTAAATCACACAACATAACTTTCTGTCTTTCCAGATGCACTTCAAGGTAACAGGCAGGCTCCTACTCTAATGACAGGCAGCACAAGAAGACAAGGCACTATGGCACAGGGCTACTCAGCAAATTAATGTTTTTCTCAGACTCCTTAGGATGATGCAACATGTAGGACATTTAGGGGTGTATTTTTCCAAAAACAATGACTAGAAAGTCATGATGCAGGACGTGGCCTCAATGTTTAGCACTAAAGCCCTTGTCACGACCCTCTCTGGTAGAGCTGCAGCTCAGACAGACACATGGGTGCTGGGACAATTTGCATGGTTACTATTTCTTTCAGAGACTTCCCCTGATTTTTTGATGCCTTTTCCTAATCAGGTTGTCATTTGCCAGCAGCAACCCTTCATTCTTTGCCTGTGAACCTCCTGCTCTGTTTCACACTATTAAGAACATTATTTTCCATTCTCCTGTCAGTGGAGAGTGCTGGTGATTAGCACTGCAATATCTGGTCCCCTTTATTGAAAATGTTAATCCTTCCTTTTGCAGGCTGCCTTTAGCCAGGGGTGTTAATACTTGGTTAATAGAATCAGGCTGCCTTTTTCTTCATCTTTTGTGTGCATGTATGTTAGGGGTGGCTTTTTTTTTTTTTTTTAAATCTTTTGGTCAGAATATATTACAGTCTCCCTTTGATTCTTTATTATTTTTTTTTTTCTCCAGAGGGGCTGCTTTGAATTTTCTTGCTTTTTTTGCCATTGTTATCTTAATGTTTTTCTTACATTTAGCACCCAGAACACTCATTGTTCTGTGTCTTTACTGGTTTCTGCAGTCTTTAAAGGGTGCTTAAGAGTGTGTCCTTGAAGGAGGAGTTACCTATGTTCATCAGCACCTTTCCACACCTCAGTAGGAAGAGAACTGAAAGCTGGGAGCCTTCCCTCATCTGCTGCACAGATAAGGCTTTCTTTGGCACTCCACAAGCCTTCTTTCAATCAGAAGATCCTTTCAGCATTTGAACGGTAAATGGCATTAAAAATCACCACCCACCACTCATAAAACATTCTTCCATGGCGAAAATATGATGTGAAACATGGAACACCTGTTGTAACATCAGGGATCATAGATTCTGTCCCAGGTGGAAAGGTGAGGCCGCCAAGGTTAAAATGCAGACCAGAGAAGGCTATGGGATGAAATGCAGGCAGTTCTGTGTCACGTTACAGTGGTATAGTCTTTTAATGCTAATCAGTTCAGTGAAAAATCCTCTTGTTTTGATGTGAATAGCACAGATCCTATCTCCAGCAAATTGGTGTTGTGATGACTTTCTCTAAAAGGAAAGTCATCACCTGGAGCAATGTAATCACCAAAGGAAGAAAAGTGCCAAGTCATCTGAAGCTTTGTCTCTCCTGATTGCAATCATATTTTATACTCAAGTAAAGAGAAACTGCTGTGACAATGGAGCAAGGAAGCAGTGGCTGTTCAACATTCATCTCTTGTGGATATGGGACAGCAAACCCATTCTCAAGGCAGCCTCTGTGCGCAGATGTTCACTCACTGGAGATAATTTCAGCAGGCACCCCTAGAGCTTTATGGGGCTGTGGGAACTGATTGACTCCCCTTCCTCCACCTAATCAGCCATGCAGTCTCAGCGGTGAAGAGGACAGGAGCAAAGGGAGGACACTGGGCACCTTCCTTCATCTTCTAAATGTAAGGGTATGAGGTTGTCAGAGTTGCCATGTTACTCCTTCCTTCTAAATTTCCATTAATGTGTCTTAAAAATATGACATCCCCGCACATGAGAACGTGGTAAGGTGCTGCTCAGGTGCGCAGCTCCTGGTCTCTGACCCACCTGGGAATGCAGCAAGCTCCTTGAGACCGACCCCTACACCACTTTGATGGTCCCTCAGGAGCCTGCAGAAGATGCCATCCAGTGGCAGCAAGGTAACATTACAAGAGCAGGCAATAAAACCGGCCCTTGACGCCATCCTTGAGAAAAGGTTGTATCTGGTTGTGACTTAACTGCACAAAGTACCCAGGATGTCTGTGGGCTGTGGTGAAGGTTTGAGTGGCACCTAGCTCTAATTATGTTAATTATACATCTTCTTTTTGCTCTCCAGAAGCCCTTATGCTTTTGTTTGCAGGGAATAAATAAAGAAGGATTAGTTACGTTTATCTGTGTTTTCCTAAGTCTTTACAGAATAACTGTTATGTGTAATTAAATAATTTGACCGCCCTTGACCAAGCTGACAGTGCTTAGGAGGTTGCATTACATTGCATGAATGCATTACATGAAGCTGGAATTTATTGATTTCTATTTTTTTTTTTTTTTTTGACAGGAAGAACTAGAAATAATTGTCTTAGGAAGGTGAAAATGCAATGTACTTTGACAAGCTGTCTTTGCCTAGCAGCATTCCTTGGCTATATGTCTGCTTTCTCCGCAAAGGCTCTGCATTGAGCCAACTGCATAGAGAGTCTTCTTGTTCATAGCTTTCCCTTGCCCAGCGTCAAACATGCACTGGTAGGATATATTCAGGTAGTCTTTGTTAAGCAATATTGTCTTGGATTTGTTCTCTGTGATCCAGTTCACTGATATGTAAATAATTCACACTCTTCAAGGATCCAGCTTAACTGCTTCCCCTATGCTTTGCTGCCTCTCAAATCACTAATCCATATACCCTCTTCCTAGCATCTGCTTCCAGTGAGGTTTCCCATATAATTGTCACCACAGATTGATGAGTTTCTCTTCAGGAACCACAAAGCATTGATGTGCAGAGAAAACGTAATACCTTCCTGTCTTAAAATAGATTCCTTTATCCAAGATACAGATATCATTTAAATACTTAGAATGTACTTTATAGAGCATGCCAGACCCTTACAGATCCCCAGATAATACCTTCTCCCTGCAACAGACCAGACACTCCACCTTAAAATTTACTAAACTTATTCCACCCTAGTTTTTTAAGGTGTGTATTAATTTAGTATAATCACATAAACACAATTCATAGGAAATAAACACACCACTCTGTCAACAGAAGGTTTGGAAGTACATCTGCAGCTCCCGAAAAATGGCAAAGAAAAGTATCTTCCAAAGAAACACACTGCACTGATGCATTTGCCAAGAGGCCTGGCCAGAACTGGTTACAGCAACCCCTATGCTCTAGAAAGTGTGGTATCTAACTAGGTCATCAAAACTGAAAGGCAGCAACTAATAAAGGGTGGATTTTAATGTCTTCCCCTGGGAACTAGCGCACGGGGTGGAAAATGAAACTCTTTCACCAACCCCCACTGTGTAGCTTTGTCTTCCAAACACACTGGGGAAAATAAGGGGAGGAGATTCAATAAGTGCATCTAGGAGAAACTTGGGATACAGCCATGAGTCGTGATCTGGACAGTGCCAAGATAACAGGCAGCAGAGAGAGGAGGGGTTGCTTCCAACAGAAGTTTTGTGAGATGCTCTCCCTGCCAAATCCTCCTCCCAACCCTGTAAGTAAGCCATAATTGGCTACATCTTTTTTAGTACATGCAAAACCTTTGTTCCCAGAAATTGGAATAGTTGAGATATTTTTGTTTCTTGAGGAAACCAAAGTGGATTTCCTCAGAGAAGTAAGCTGCAGTCATGGTCAGGCACCAGTTCACAGACATTTTGATTATTCTTGGTCAAGGTGGGCATGGAGCATCTGCAGGTACATGAAGCGAACTGATCTAGCTTCCTGGGACATGGTATTTCAGGGTTTGTTTCTCTGTCGACCTGACCTAGTACACATGCAGCAGAATATGCTCCAGGGAAGGTAGCTTCTTTCAACAGGAGAAGTGGGAGAAGGTGGGGGTCCCCTAGCCCAGTCCTGTGTAGCCTCAGCAGCAATCTGAGCTGAAGCATTGGTTACCCAATGCTTTGGGTGAGATTTACCAAGGGAGGATGAGCTGACCTTTCCTACTCTCTGGCATGGCTGAAGGGCAGTCCTTCTCCCCACTCTTCTACTCCTCCTGCTTGCATCTGGACCTGTGGCTGCTTCCTTCAAGCCGATTCTGACTCACTCTGCCCTTGGTGAACTGATGCAGCTCATTAAACTGGCTGAAAGATAAATATGCCTGTGAGGAAAATGGGCAGGACACACTCCTCAGGGACAGGGAGAGGCATTTCTTCAGCTGTGAGAGTGGCCAGCCTTGACCAGTCCTTCAGGCAAAAGGAGGGATGAGCAAACAGGGGTTTTACATAGACCGACTTCATTGAGGTTACATGCCCTGCTCCCTACCTGGATCCAGACTGGCAGCTAGAAGACACCAGGCCCTGCACACTGCAGACCACCTTCAGGATGAAGGCGCCTCGTCTCCTGTCTTCCATCTCCCACATGCAGCATCACAAGTCCTTGCAGCTTGCCAGAAGACCACCAACAGCAACTGTAGTTGTGCCACCTTAGCTTGAATACAAATGTTCAAGTTTTACTGCCACTGAGATGCGTGTAAGGGTTTCAGACTTGCCCCTGAGGGAGGATGTAAATTATTTGGTTTATTTTAGGGGTTTCTGTACTACTGGCCTAGCCTTTGTCAGAACCACAAATCCCACAGACAAGAATATTAGATACGTTGTCCTTTTTCATCAAAGGGAGCTCAAACTTAGCTCAGTTTCTTTCTTCTCTGCCATGGGGAAATGCAAAACTTGTTTCTTCAGGAGCCCAGTCACTGCATCTTTGTTCTGCTTGAACAAAGCAAAATACAAAGAGTCCTGTAGAAGGAAACAACCACATTTAAACTATTTTCATATTCTTGGGGCAAAGAACAAGCGTGTCAGAAATCTTTTGCTTTTTCCCTTGGAACCTGCCTTTTTATTGTGTAGTCACTTCTTAAAATAGCATAAAAAAAACCAAAACATCGCTTCATTTCCCTTTTAAATTGGAATGGGGGGAGAATCATATAGCAGAAAAGTTCATTTCCCTACATGGTCCTTTGCAACCAGCAGCATGGCAATTGAGAGCTGACACTGCCCCTTCAGGTCTTTGGGTCTTGGCCAGTTCATTGTAGAGAAAGAAATCTCAGCATGTCTGGGTTCCTTGCAGCAGTTTTCCTAAGAGGCTGCTCCTGCTGTTTTGCGGCTCCTGCCCCATGGCTCACTGGTGAGCACTGGTATTCTGTGAGTGGCTCATCTGCTCCTCAGCTCTGCATGCTCAGCTTGGGCAGCTTGGCAGTCCTGCATGAGCGCTGCACAGTGTTCTGGTCTCCTGTGTGCATACTTGCCCTGACATCAGACATTGACTGCTTCCCCAGCATGCACACTGATGAGGCAATGGCATCAGCCATGGATCCCCTGTGTGTTGCTCTTTTCATCTCTGAACCCAGTCAGTTATTCCCCTCAGCCAGTGGTCACTCTTACAGTGATAGGCATGAGGTGTCCCTGCACTCTAGGTTCTGGCCATTCTGGGTCTGGCCACTTCTCCCCAGGCAGTATTTCACAAGGCTGATGAACCTTACCTGATCCCACCGTGTGGGCTTCATCCTCTGCTCCCCTCACAGTGGGACAGGGTGATCACCACTGAAGCACAGCTCCGCTAGGAGCTTGAGTATAAACATAGCTTACAGTAGTCAAAAATATTCACTGTGTTTCTCATCCTTATCACACAGACTTTCTTTCCCTGGCTGCCTGAGAGTCCCGTGGAGCACAGCAGTTAAGTTTTACTTAGTCCCTGTGTCTCCACACTTCCACTGAAAAGCTCCCAAGCTGGAAAGATGCTGTGGAGCAGCTCTTTCTCTCCAGACACCTAACCTGGGTCTCTTAACCTCATTATAGTGGAATAGTGGCCATCTATAACAGATTTTTCTTACACTGATGACTCTGCAGAAACTCTTACTGTAATACTTTCTTCACATTTAATTTTTGACAGATTTAGAAACAATTCTACTTTATTCAGAGATATATCATCATTCCTTCTGAAATTCTGGAGTGTTTGAGGATGGTTTCTAATCTGGAGGGCTGCAGAGAGCACAGACACTACTGGTTTTGAGTTTACAGCTGGTGCAAGGACCTGGAACAAACAAAATGAATAAATATTGAGTTGTATGCTTGCTAATTGAGCATCTCTCCTATTTAGAGACAGTTCCATCTTTGCAAGGGTTTTGCCCTTGAAATAGGTGCTTTACTTTAGTATTTTTAATGAGTATTTATTACGGTAGTTGTATCTGTCAGTCCCTTGTATGTACTGGGCACTGTGGAGATTCAACCTAGAGAAAGGAGGCGGTTGACTGAATTCCTGGTGAAAGATCAAATACTAGTCTCTTAAACCCAGAACACTTCATTTAGTTCTTCAGGTTTTCCTACATGGCATCACCTATTCTGTTTTACTTGGTGCCAACAAGACACTTAGAAATTTCCTGGACATAATAACCCCTTCTTAAGTTGGCAGCTTGGCAAGAGCAGCTTTCTCTGAAATCTCCCAAATCAATTGAATTTGCCAAGTCTTTTGCTTAACAAATCCTTCAGTTGCTTCCAGCATTTTCCCACAAGTGATACAGAATTAATGGTTTTGTAATCCCCTGGTGGGTCTCTTGGCCTTGTGTTGTCTTATTAGACACACTGTGGCCTGCTGGGAGATATGTACTGCATTGAAAAAGATGCTGGATGTGTTTCATTTCATGTCCCACTTTCTTATTGCATTCTTGGGCTCGCGAATGTCAGAATGTTGCAACAAATCTGGATAAGATTCAAAGTCCCTCAGTACAGGCGTCTTCATGATTAATCCAGTGTCCTACATGTCCTATGAAGTCAATGCATGCTATTCCAAATCTGCCTTGTGTTTAAGATCTTGGCCCGAATTCAAAAGTGTATTCTTAAAATATATTTGGATGCTTAATTGTATAAGCAAATAAAATGTCCATAAGAGCAATTTAAGGACTCAGCAAATCTAACTATATGCCTCTGTCAAATGATCCAAAACGGTATATGAAATCATTACATTTTTAAGCAATGGTATTTTGAGCACACAACTGCTTTCCGAATGCTATTTTCTCTGTCATATGTTTACAGTAACTGTCCTTAAACAACAGACATTTCTTAGAAAAAACAGCAACAAGCAGGGTTTTGTTCTTTTTCTAAACAGTTTCAGCTCCATTCCTTCCTTGTATCAGGAACTGTTTTCTTTCCAGGTATTCCAGTAAATCCCACAAATAGCTAATGGTCATACTCCCCAACACACACACCTGAACAGTTTCACACTTGCCTTTCCACACTCTTCTCTGGCCACCAGTCATGCTGCACTTATGCAGCCTTCATCTCTTCTTCCTTCAGAGAGATGCTTCACTGAATTAAAACACCAGGAAAATCTCCTGTTCTAAGCCTCATATAGAAGTTTGTTTCACAGAACCTGCATTCAGATTGCTAATAATTTCCAGTTCACTTAATTTAGGTGCCTAACTTACCTGCTCCCTGCTTTAGGTGCCTAACTGACCCTGGGCTTCCCTCAAGAACAGATATTAATGTTTGGCTGGAGAGGTGCTTTAGGACTTGAGAGTTCTGCAGCCACTATCTTCGGCATCCTTGGGCTGGAATCCCACCACCAACCCTTTGCACACCCCAGGCTGGAAAGCTCCTCACAGCTTCTAATGGCACTGAGCCATTGCATAACCAGGAATACAGCCACAACATAATGAAAAAGAAGGGCAGACAGAAGATACTTTGGTCAGCCTAGTTGTTGAGATACCAGCTTGGGAGGGGAGAGATTCAAATGTCCTGGGCGGTTTCCATTTAATCTCTTTATGACAATAATCCAATATATACACAGAAACACAGCAATGAGCTTTTGTCCTTGGTGTGGATGCCACCTGCTAAAGACAGTCTTGGCTGAGAGCTGTAAATCACGATGTATGTTTGCCTTTGCATGCCACTCTGATTTTAACTGACAGTACTTTTGAAAACCTCTCTGTGCCCCTAGCAGTGCCTGTGGCAGCCCATGCTGCTCTTCACAGCAGGCCAGCTAGGACCTACCTAGTGCAGTGCTTGGCTTCAGGTCAGCCCATCCAGCATCTCCTCCCTCACTCTCAAAAAGAACATCTCTGAGCAAATGGACCTGATGCCATTCTCTGGTGGCATCATTTACATTCACTCCTGGGCAGTGATAGTGTCGGGCAATCACCATCACATTCAGAAAAATGGCCAGCACCACTGCAGAGCAGCATCAACCCAGGCAACTCCTACAGCCACTGGGAATTCAGAGGGATGCAACCAGGACAAGTAGTGCCCATCAACCCTTCTAGCAAGGTATCTGTCTCCATCCTGTTGCATTTCACCGTGCAGGATGTAGGGTTTTGCTGCTGGCACGAAGGCAAAAGTAAATATGCTCACTAGAAAGTTCTCCCTCACATATGTGAATGAGAAGGGAAAGGGTAGAACAAAAAAGGACCCCATGTAATGCATCAAAGTGCTTTCTGTTATCATGGCTGCTGATGCCTGAATGCTCTCACAAGAGAGAAAAATCATTTCAGCTCTGGAGTATTTCTTTTCAGTCACTGTCTATTATGATGACTTGGGATTTATCTGTGCTTCAGGCAGCTCCATGATCTGTTTTTATGGTCCCTGTGTTTGTGACTTGCGATCTTCTTTTCTGCCTCCAGACATTCTCCCTAAGATATTTCACATTCTCTGTAAGTCAATATTATGGGAGTATTAACACTTGCCCTAAGCTTCAACATGAGCAAGTCAGCTGCCCTTTAAGGCAGAAATCTTTGTTTTGTTGCAAAGGGTTAATTAGCTCTACAGTCATGCTCCTTTGTCTCCCACCCTCACTGTCTTGGACATTTAAGGTTGGGGTTTTTGTGGGGTTTCGGTTTAGGTGGTTTGTTTTCGGTTTGTTTTTTGTTTCCTTACAGATCACATCCTCCTGTTTTGCCAGCTCTGAAATTGCAAGATTGACTCAGAAACCTTAGATCAATCGCAGATTATGTTATGTCTCCACCTTTTCTTTACACTATCAGTTTCAAAACATACCACTTGTTTCAAGGAGAGTGCAACACTTTTCAAACACCTGTAACAGTTTCATAGGTAGCAATCTCTGTCTGAGTGGGTACAAAATGATTAAAAACATCTTCAGGGTCACCTATTGTCAAAATAGAGCTGTCTGCTGTCTTCTTTTCCCTTTGCAGAGGGGATCTAAAGCTGACTTTGTACTTTCCTCAGATACCTACCATTTTCCTAGAAAACTCAGCACTGTCAGTGCTTCTTTCTGCCTTGTAATTCAGAATTGCTGGCCTTGCACAGCATACCCACCATGCTGTGTGCTGTCTGGCCAGCACTCAGAGCCACTGAGTGTCCCAGAGATGGGCTCCCCCTGGCATCTCAAGCTTCAGCTGGTCAGCATGGGTAATCCTTGGGAGTCTGAAACACATCACAGCTTGCTCCAGCTGGTTCTTGACAGACTCCCTCAAAACTATCATTGCTTTTTGCCTTTCGGGATCATTTGCTGGTCAGATCGATCATACCCAGGCATGCTTTTCTGGTACTGGCCTCCAGACCAGCTCCCAGATGTTAGGATTCATAATTATATCAGTGTAAGGGAAGTCAGCTCTCTCTGCTGGATTAAGTTGGCTGATCCATGGCACTGGAGGAGATTGTGATAATGGAGATCTCCCTACAGAAGATTCTCAGTTCCTGTGGGTCTGTTGTCTGTGTCATTCCAAATCATGTTCCAAAGACATGACTGTCTTCCTGCATCTGAGTTTTGCTGTAAAAGATTTCCCAGTATATTTTTTGTCCTGGCCATGCTCTTTGATCCAAGCAACAGAGTGTATATGTGTTTGTCCACTGACCCCAGCTTCAATCATGTTTTCAGCCTGGCTACAAGTGTTTATGAAATGGAAAACCTGAGCAGACATCTATGGATATACCAAATGTAAACCCCAACTGGATTTTTCCCCAGCACATTTCCCTTAGTACAAAGTGACACTCTCCTCTATAGAAGCTGACATGAGGCTCAACCGAATGCAGAAAACTGTAAGTGGAAGTTACTACCAGTGGAGAAACTTGAGACCACTTAGTTCATTACTAGTTAGTAGTACATACATTTCACAGTGCTGAATACTCTGTCACCAGCAGGGATGGGAGTGGGGTAACATTAACAAGCTGGGGAGAACCAAACAGAAGGTCTGAAGCATAGGAGCAGCCTTTCTGAGTAAGAATCAGACTTTCACATGTCAGCTTCCCTCCTGCTCAAAACATCAAAATGTTTGGTCTTGAAATAGGCAGCAGCTACTCTGGGTCATGTGGTCAAGGCCACGTCCTGGAAGTTTGCTTCTGAGCAGAGTCCTCTGTTAGATGTTAAGCTCACCACCAGCAAGGTTCTGCCATAGGACCTTTTCTGTTCTTGATCCTAAATGCCTCCTGCAGCTGGTCAATAAATGACCAAAGAGGCTCATCCGATGAACACTGTTGCGGAGCAGTTGTAAGCCTCAGTTTCCAGCTGCAAATGAATGAGAAGCAGGTCTGCCTACCATCTAGCATGGAATAGCTTAAGGAGATTTGCCACATTACTGAGAGAAGTGGTAGATTAGTTCAATAGACTTCTGAAGAGAAGAACCAAAAGCATTTTGGGTTAGATCAACTCAGTCAGTTGTAACAGGACTTCTACACGAAACACTCACTGAAGCATCTAGTGAGAATGGTTGTGTACTTGGCTTATAATCTAAATTTCTGAATATACCTTTCCATACCTTCATAGCTATTGAAGGGAGATGCAGCAACAGAAAGATTTTATGCAAGTGCCTGTCAGATTTAAAATTCTTCTCCAAGTCCCAGCTCTTGAAGAGGTCAGAGAACTTCCAAATGCAATTACCAGTCCACTTCAACTGCCAAGAAGGGAAATGAAAAAATTCCAACCCCCACATACTCTTTACTAAGCGCTCTAACATCACCTCCTCCTGTAAATTTGTGATGTTGCCAAGACTCACCTATAGGAAAAGTATAGTTGGAAAAGCACAGTAGCTTCTTCTAATAAGTTACTATCGTGGGTTTTGCAGACTCCAGTATCAGGAAGCATTTTTTAAGTGTGTGCAAGAAAATTCATTTCTTGTAATATTCCCTTTTTGGATTTCAATTTAATTGACTATTTAACCAATAATGCATGACATTTATATTTTGGGATTTTCTGTCTCAAAACCAACTCCTCCTCACAGATCCTACTTTTTCATAGCCACGAATAATGACATCACAGCCATTTCCATAGAAAGATACTTACCTCACAGTCTTTGTTGCGTTATCAAACAGAAACAGCTGGGTAATGTGGGTGAATAATCCTGTTCTGTATATTCAGCAATAGCAAAATGAATACTGAAAATTACTAGCAAACTAAATAGCTACTTCTATAAATACTTGCTTTTCAAAAGTTCACCCTATTTTAAAAGCCACTTGTTAAACGCTATTTAGTATATATATAAAGACTGATGGATGAAGACCAAAGTGCTTGAAACAGACATAGAAAAAATACCTCATAGCTAAGAGTTAGTAAACTTCCCTATCAGTTTGCCTTATCTATATGATTTTTTTGCCATCAGTCATGAACAGGCATTTTGCTTTTTATCACTGCCAACTGCTCAGGCACTTTAATTTGGTTAAAGAAAAGAAAACAAGTGCTCTGTACATCAGTTACTGCAGCACTTTCTACCACTGCCGTTCATTCCTCTCAAAGCTGGGAGGTGACATTAAGCCCTTCGTTGCGTTTAAGCCCCCCCATTTTCTCCACAATAGACTGAGAGAAGTAGATAAGTGATAAGCAGTGAGTGATGAGCACAAAAGTCTTTTCTGGAGAGTCAAAGAGCTCTGTTTAATCAGGATGAGTGGAAAAGCATGAGCTACTGTAGGAAAACACCTCAACAGTTTCAAACCAAACTAACTAGGGCCAAACACAAAGATAATGCCACTGAGCACAAGATCGTGAAAGGAAACAAATGCTTTTCTGTACTCCATGATCTGAATTGCTTGGGTACTCAACATGATGAGCCAGGTTGTTATGACTGACAATAGCACTGTGACCAAAAGAAGGAAGCCCAACAGCATCTGAGCACCATGATACCATTCATTCCTAGAAAAGGTATCCTGCCCTTACAAGTGGAAAAACTTTGTGCTACTGAGTCTTGTCCTATCTTTGTGCTTAGATTATGAGGTAATTCATTCCGGGAATTAAGGTACTGTGCATATTGGATGCAAAAATCCAAGATACAGCCAAATGATTTGTCATTGAAGGCAAATCTGATGACATGTAGAGAAAACCTGTGCACCAAGAAGCTCTGAAAGCTCTGGAGGAGATTTTGGATATTAGAGCTGTTTCGCTTCCTTCACACTGAACCAAGTGAATGGAATCTTTTTTCCCTCTTGAAAGTATTAGAAATCATTACCAAAGCTTGGTTATTAAATTGCCCATGCTTAAAAGCCCCTGTTTTTTTTTTCTTCATGTGAAAAGAATGTTGAATGCATCACATTTGCTGCTGAGCAAATGCATTTGCCAGTTGTCTTAAATGCCAGCACAATTGCTTTAGCAGAGCTAATAAGGGGGGTGGCAATCTGAACAGCCTTATTTTTGTCCTTAGCGCCCCAAAAGGAAATGTGTTTCTTACTAATAATAGTGTATGTGACAGAAAATACCAAGTACACGCAACTGTTCCCATTCACTTGCCAAAATGGATAATTCACATCAGGGCTTAAAAAAGAAAAAGAAAACAAACAGAGAAACGCCTCAAGTAAACAAATTAACTCTTCCCCTACTACCAGCAGGTCCTCTATACCTGAAACTTGAATCCAGATTATTTTGCCAGTGACAAGAAGGTGGGTTAAAAGGAAGAAGAACGGAGCTCATGTTTCAATCTCTGAAGACCCTGTAAGAAACCCCCCTGTCTGTCACATTTCTTTCCTCCAGTCAGTTGTTAAGTGCACCCTGCCAGCATAAACCAGATCTGTGGAGGAAACAGATTATTCACACCCAAATTTATTTCTAGTTGTCTATGGCTTGTAGTGCCCAGCACAATTCTGACAGGCTCAAATATTTAACAGTCCACTTTCTTCTTCCTTCCCACCTGAGAAATTGTGTGACTGGGCTTGGAGGCAGGGAGACTTAATTGAAACTTATTAATAAATACTGCAGGGTTTTGTTTGGTTTGGTTCCTGATTTCTGAAGCTAAATCACACTTCAGTATGAGCACACTTCTAGTGTTTTCCGTAACCACAATGACAAGGAATGATGTTCTTTACACTCCCCCTATTTCCAGTGGCTGAATCTACAGGGGGAAAACAAAAGTGATTCAGCATCATACAACTCCAGATGAAACAGATTTGGCGATGCTGCTGCCCTTGTAGTTCAAACCCAATATGCTTAAAGCACAAAACCCCAGCATACAGCCTCCCAGGGTGCTGGAAGTGAATCCCACAACTAATTCAACTCAGTAAAACAGCCTGAGACAGTTGGATGAGGGTATATGCCTGCATCTCATCAATAACTTCTCTCTAATTTATCAACCAACTCTCAGATAAAAGTCTTCTGCTGAAAGTTTAAGAGATGATAGCATTCCTTCTGTTACCTCACCAGGTATTTTTCCCTGAGAAGGAAGACTTCACTCCACCAGAGCAACTGTGCCAACTGAAAGTAGCAGGGGATCCTCCATGGTACACCACTAGTCGCAATGCATTCACTGCTGCCCAAGAGCCTGCCCTCTCAGGCTGGGACCTGGACCCATAGGTGGACCCAGCTCAGGGTCAGGGGCATGACATGGTTTGGCAGCAGGACTTTTCTCAAAGACTTTTTTCCCTTCAGGAGAAAGGGAACATTTTAGTGTTTTTACTGTGCGCACACACATATCTGGAGATATATAATGCCTTTCCCATCAGCAACTACAAATGCCCCTGAGCAAAAGATAAATTACTTCCTAAATAAAACTTGTGTTTCAAGGGTGATGAGAAGCTTGTAACCAGTACATCAAATTCCTACTGTTTGCTACAGGAAACTCAGGAAACATCCTTCTGGCCACAGTGTCACAATGGGAAAGTGAGCCCCATGCAATGTTTTCCACCATGGAACAAAGGCTGTCTAAACCCTCATGATCCTCTGCTTGAATCCACTTAATATCAAGCAGTAGCTTATCAGTCAGGTCCTGAAAATCCATTTTTGACTGCCCAGGCGCTGAGAACAGATCCTCCCTTTTCTACTTGCTGATCCTCTTTGGAGGCCAGCACAGTCCCTGAGATCAGGCATCCCCCACTACAGCAGCTGAACTGCACTGAGCATCAGTGAGGCATCTACCTACCCACCTGGGACTTTGGTATGACAGGTTCACAGTCAGGCCTTGACCCACTTCTCAGCTTCCCACTCTCTGGCAGCTGGACACCAAATCTACACTGTTTCTCTCAAAGGCTTCCATTATTTGTGCAGTAGGACCCCAAAAGCTGACCACAGCCCAGGTCTGAAGCCTTTCCAGTCTCCAGTTCCTATGACATATTTATTCTCTGTATGAATCCTGATTTTTATCAGGAAGTTTAATCTGCCAGGAAAAATACACCAAAATAAAGTAAGAAGTAAAGGCTCAGTGAATTTAATTATGTCACATTAATCTTAAATAGCAGAAAGCAGTATCAACCAGTGGTGGTAAAAGAGCAGATCTGAATCTTTCTTCTTCATCCCTTCCCTGCTTGGATGGGGTCATTCTAGGCAGCGTTCAAGCCTTCTCTCCAGGCCACTTCAAAAACACTTGGCTGTGATTTACTAAAGACAGTTTTAGAAGAAACTTGTTCTACATTTTTTTCTACATCTGCCTTGCAAAGTAAGTATCTTCAGGCTCTCTTAGCCTGGCAGACATGGATCTACTCTGCTACAAGGTTGGAAAGGCCACTAGTAAACATTCAAAAGAAATGACTCACGATGGCCTCTCACTCTGAGATCTGTCTGGGGCATCCAACCCTCAGTTTGAGTATACAATGGACAGAATAAACTAACACCATCTAGACTGGCTTAACATCAAGACAAAGGCAGACCTGCAAAGCAAGCATTGCTATCAAAATGGCATTCATTGTCCAGCAGAGAACTATCTCCCATCTGTCACAAGTGGACTGTTTTATTTATTCACCCTTCAGTGAGCTCCAAGCATTAGCAAATAACCAGGCTGATCCCCACAGCTAACTAGATTTTGGAGGAGGTGGTCAGCATCTGGGATCTACAAAGCTAGAGATGTGCTTATGGGCATCTGAGCAAAGTTAACAGCCCTTCTATCAAGAAGCATGGGGCACCAAAATCCTGTAGTGAAAAAAAATAGCCTTTTCTCATATGTGTTTGGAATGAGAAGCCAACACAAGTGTCAGCTTTCTGGGTGCGCATCTTCCAGCAGACCTGGTGCATGGATAACTTCCTATGGTTAGGTAGCCATGAGGCAAGCTTACACCCTGTGTGGTAGAAGTGGTCTCTTTTTTAAGTAGTTCATACAAAAAGAGAGACACAGGGAAAATCCTAAGTATTAGGGCCATTCCTGGCCTTCTTAGACTTATGGTCATTCCCAGCTCATGTACAATGCTAATTAGTATAACAATTTTCATTGCCAAGTGTAAAAATGCAATATTCAAAACCACCTTCCTCATTAAGACCAAGAATTTGAAATGGGAGAAGTGCTAAGAAAAACAAAACAGAAAAAAAGCCCAAACAGAAACAAAGTTAAAGATCTGATGGCTTTTTTTTTAACTTTCCCTCAGTTGCTGAAGTTTTTTTAGATCTCTTTCTTCTTCTTTCTCCATCAAAGTCTAGTTTATTTTTTGCTACATTTTGAAGACATTTACTCAATGTGAACTCCCTGGGTGGAGAGCTGTCAGCAAACGGAAGAGCTGCCATGCAAACCAGGCCCCATATAACAACTTACCACATGTCTTGAGGAGCTGTTCCAGGCAGCAGCCATTTTCTGAGAAGAATCTTTCCTCTTTTCCCCATTTCTTTCACCATCCATATTTTTATGGGAGCCCTTTCAGCGCAGTACTTATTTCTGACTCATACAAATCAGCTCCAAAGCTTGGGTAATGCCAAAAAATGGGCTATTCATATTCATTCACGCTCTTATACGCATCTCTGCTCTCATAAAATGGAATATGTGTCTGATGAGCTTATTTACTTTCTAAATGTGTGGCTAGGAAGGATAGAGAGCGTGCAAAATATAATGGTAGTAGCACTGCAATAACATCAGTAAGGCATCTGCAAATAGAAACTTCCCAGTTTGCCTGACCTTTGCCAAGCTCTTTGTAATCTGGTTATAATGGTTTGCAAGAAACTCTTTGGTATAGATTTTACTGTTATACCCTTTAGAATTCACAGACACGTGCTCCATTGGTTAATTCCCAAAGTAACAATGCTGCTTGGTACAGAGATGACTCATTCCTAAGATGCCACTTGACAGGTTGCTGTTCACTTGCACAAGGAAGAAAACAGTTACGGACATCACCTCTGCTGTCAGGTGGAGTCCCTTAGGGTCTGGGACTGATTGAGAATACCATCTGCAGTGGGCTGAGTCTGCTGTGACTCATCCTGCACACAATACTCACAGTCACCTTCCATACCACAGTCCTGACGGGTAATGCATTACAGAAAATGCTTGGAGAGCAATCTCTCCACTCCCTGGTGTGACATACACCTTACAGCACTGACAGATTATCCCAGTGTACACGGAGAGTGCTCATGGTGCTGGGCTGCCACCAGGAGATAGCCCCCTTAGTAAAACCCCGTACTCACAGGGAAGTGTTCCCCTCTTAGTATCTCAGGACCCCACACCTCAGCATTGGCCCCTCTCCTGTCTTCTGCTCTGCCTGTCCATGTGACAGGCTATAGCTCTTTGAACCACCACAGATGCCCTAGAAGCTGGCCTCTGGAAGGTTTGTCTAGCTACCTTGGTCTGTCAGCAGTGTACAACTTCCTTTGCAGGGCGCTGAATAGCTGCACGCATTAGATTGCACCACAAAATAGCAAACTGTCTTCACTCTGTTCCTTTTCTCTCTTCGCTTTTCCTTTTTCCACTGAAGTGACAGCTTATATAAAATTCTGCTTGGTTTCTCCTTTTTTTGGAAAAAAAAAAAAAGAAGCTTGACTAATTTTCCATCCTCATCCCTTCACTTCCTTTCCCTTCACTTACCTTCCTGGTTTTAATTCCCTTCTCTTTCCATGGACAAAGAGATTAAAATATTTTGCTCGATCCCAGTTGAATATTAGGAACATAGGAGAAACCTGGACAAGGAAAAGCTGCTTTCTCTATTTCCATGGCCTGTCAGGAAGCTAATGCTCAGCACATCTCCCAAACAGCACAGCCTTGCATAGGAAATCAGCCATGTGCCAACCTTATCCCCACGCTTGTAGAACATGAGGGCAGTGCAGAAGGTTGGTTGTGTCACAGGGTCTGGGAAATGGCATCAGAACCTGCTAATGTCTCTACTCTGATTTCTTTTGCATTCCTCAAACAACAAGGCATGAAAGTTTCCAGCATCCTGCTAGCACTCTGCAACATGACTGTTAAAAGTCAAGCAGTATAAAATACAGAGCACCTTTTCTCAGGATACTGTATGTTGTACCTTCTGTCTCTTTTATATCTCATAAAACTTCTCAGTATTAGTCACATTTTTTTTTAAATAGCCTTCAAGTTTATTTCTACATATGAGGAGAAACACTGTTATTTACTAAAGCTGTGATTTCTACTATTGCTTTTGTGAAAATCAACATCTCCTTGCTTAAGCTGGTAAGAAGCCCGGAACATCAGGTAACACTGCAGACCTCTGTTCATGCAGTATAATATCAAAATGTGCACAAGATAGTGGTCAACTGATCTCTCTCAGATCCCTCTTCAGAATAAGCTTCTTAAGTAAACCAAGGGCTACCAAGGTATCAAAGCAGAAAATGGCATCTCTCTCCTTTTCTCCAAAATAAGGAACATTATTCCAGGTTTTGCAATTGTGTTCTTTCCCTGCATTTCTTATATGGCGTCCCCTGCATTACAGGGATACTTATATTTGTGCTAAAGGTATGATGGAATTAAAGAGCACGATTCTAGAATATCCTTTGGAAAATGTTTTGTAAATATGCACTCAGTGTTATGAGTCCACTTCAAAGGTAAAAATGAGACAAAAGAAAGAAAGGAAATGGAAAAAATAATCAGCTCTTCAGAAGTATTTTTATGAACCTCAGGGATGAGTCATCTCTGGCAGAGGAGATTTAACAGGATGCAAAGAGGGGCTGACTACACACTGAAGCAGGGAAATCACTATTCCTCCAGTTTTGCGGCTGATTTTTTTTACTAGGACTCCTCTTACCATCCCAAAGACATACCACACCACCACCAACAACCCCCCTCCCCATATGTGAATAACAGCCAGTCCTCTTACTTGGTTCATGGTCAACCTCGCTCACAAAATGGGCTGGGGGTATGCAATAACAGTGACAGGAAACCTCTGCCACCTTGACAAGGATTCAGAAAGGCTCTTTCCTTTCTAACATTTTTCCCCCTGAAAAATGCAGCTTTTATAATAAATAAGATCACCTTTCTTCATCAATATGGGAATTCAGGATCAGCCAGAACCACCTCTAATCTCTCAAGTGGTTTTCAATCTGCTTGCTACTAGGGCACCAAGATTCCTCTCTATCTCTGACAGATAAAACAAGCTCAAAGGTACATTTTCAGCAGTGGAGGTCAGTTCCCTGGTGTATCTAGACAGAAGCCTGTAATCACTTGAGGTTTTGTCCAAGTGATAGTCGAGTAGACACTGCATTTCTTGAATCTACTTATTAACACAATAACTAATCTAACGGTTGCTTTCAGATGCTTAAAAGCTGAAGGCAGGAAGAAGCGTGCATACACATCAGCTTCTATATTTTTAATCCAATTTGCTGCTTGCCTGGAATTAAAAAGAGAATGACAAGTCCAGATCTGCAAAGAGTTTAATGGAAGCGAACTCTAACTATGGCTGACAGAGCATAGGGGGTGATGTCTTTCCTACCACACATAGGATTTTCTGTCATGCTCTTAAATCTTTGGAGTCTAAATTTTAGATAATGTATTACAGCCTGCCATTTTACTGTTTGCATACAGATTTCCTGTGATAGTTCAGTGAAATTCCATTCCAGTTCTTTTTTCAACCAATAAGTAAAACGAAAGGGAAAGTGTTCCCAGCTACTCTTTCAATACGTCTAGTATTTGTAATAGCAGAAAGCCATGGTACTGATGTGGACTCAACAGAATCTTCCAACATCTCACTCAAGACAAGCTGGTAAAGGAGTTTGCTGAGTGAAGAGAAGAACTCTTGGTGGAAGGACTCTTTCCAAATGTGAGTTGGGAAGAGCTTTTCTGTTGTTCTCAGCACTGAATGTCAATCATCTACTTGGCTTCCTGGAAGTCCTGGCCTAGAGCTGACACTTGGAGTGTTGCCTCATAACATGCTTAACTCAGCAAGGAGGTAAGGGCAAAGCTTCTTCCAAACACCAATACAACACATACTTTTAAACAAACAGGTAGTTTTACTTGCTAACTCCACACCTGGAGTGTGAAGGGAGGTCTTCAGAGGCCCTTCAACCTTCTCAGGTTTAGATCAAATTGCTACCTCTGGAGGTAGAAGTGTCTTTTCTGCCCCAGACACAGCTATATGGTGCCATATAAATAAACAATAAAGCAAGGCAAGAGATCAGAGAAATATAACATCACTCAGACACCTCAAGTTTGCATTACTTACAAACTGCATCAATTCCCGGCCAGGCTGACCTAACTCGTGATCCTGAGAGCTCGATAAATTGAGTTCCACAGAGTTCACCATGTATTGGTTTTCTGATGAAAATTTAAAAAAATAGGGTCTTTCTCTCTCCACAGCAGTGGAGTTGTAATGGTGTTGTATAAACATCACAATTTCTTTTGCTGCTTTGACTCAAGTTTCTTTCCATGCCCCTACTATACTATACACTGAGATTTCCTTGGTTTTGTTTTCCACCCCAGAAGAAGCTGTGTTTCCATGAGGCTTTATTAAAGTGTGTTTGTTGTTTGTGAGCTACCCTGGTACCCTGAGGCAGGGAGACACAATCTAAATGTAAAATAGCATTCTTGTTATACAAAAGAATGTGAAAATCTGCAAGTTTTACTCTATGTGTGATGTTAAAAGCTATTCTCTTTCACATGTGAAACACTAGTACCTTGCAACTTCTTCACTGAGATATCTGAAGTACAGAATCAAAGTCTGACTTCTAAATGACTAATGCATGTGACTGCACTGCCGTCCTGAGCAGCTCAGTCTTCACCCACCAGAAAGTGACTGACTGGTTCATAGAAAAGAGTATTTAATAATGAGAAGAAATACCTGAATTGGAAAATGGTCCTAGCCCATCAGCTGACAGAAGGATTATGAGGTGTTTTGTTGATTCATAGCATGTAGAATGTAAGAACTGGGGGACAGAGAGACACAACATCTAAAATGCTTCACTGGCATTATAGCCAGGCATGTCATGGCACGGTGGGTGTAATTGCCTCCCTGGAAGAGCTCTTTGGGGACTGCGTATGAAAGCTGCCAAAAGTGAGGCAGCAATGACCCCCTCTGCGGCGCTTTTCTGACTTAACAGGAATAGCTGGTCAGTGAAGTGTTCCCTGGAAATTTATCAAGGCTCAAGCAGTGAGAAGCATCTGTCAATATATCAAAAGGGAGCACCCGGAGAAATGAGGTCTACTTTAAATTCATACCTAGTGCTGGTAGATGAGAACTTCATTGCTCCTCTGCATTGCGTTAGCACATGCAAGCCTGTGCCCACATCATCAGCCACCCTGAGAAGATGTGAGGGGCAGCAGGGTCTTGTGTTAAGCCTGCAGCAACGGCACAGAATGTGCATCAAAGGGGCTTAGTGGGGAGAAGCAATGGAGAAGCTGTTTCTCCCTAATGGCATATTTTCCAAGCCATTTGAACATGATGAAAGACACTTTGGCCACAAACGCTTTCACCTCCACCATGCCCCATTGCTGCTGCCAGCTTGGTTCTGCTGCTCCCTGGCAGAGCAATTTGCCACATTAGGAAAGGCCATGGTTGTAAAGGGAGTGTCTCTGCAATGGCACCTGGGGATAGCCAGGAGAAGTCAGCTAATGTTTCTGTTTCCTTGCGTGAGAAATCCCACACTATCTTCTATGAAAGGCCAGCACCATCAGAGCCCCTGGGGTATAGCAGGTGTGAGTGTAAGCCTCTAAAAAGTCACCTCACAGTCAGCAAGGTTTGCTATCACTGGCACCAGTGCATCCCTCCCACTTCACTGTGCAATTTTCAGCCTGGCAGCAAGAGCTTCACCCTTAAGACACTCTTAGGAAAACTGAGATTGTTAAGGGGACTGGAGCACCTCCCGTATGAAGATAGGCAGAGAAAGTTGGGGCTGTTCAGCCTGGAGAAGAGAAGGCTGCATGCAGACCTCAGAACAGCCTCTCAGTATCTGAAGGGGGCTTATAAGGATGCTGGGGAGGGACTCTTCCTGAGGGACTGTAGTGATAGGACAGGCGGTAATGGGTTCAAACTTAAACGGGAAGTTTAGATTGGATCTGAGGAAGAAATTCTTCACTGTAAGGACGGTGAGGCACTGGAATGGGTTGCCCAGGGCAGTTGCGAATGCTCCGTTGCTGGCGGTGTTCAAGGCCGGGTTGGACATAGCCTTGGGTGGCATGGTTTAGTGAGAGGTGGCCCTGCCCCTGGCAGGGAGGTTGGAACTAGAGGATCTTAAGGTCCTTTCTAACGCTTACTATTCTATGGTTCTATGATTCTATGATCTTAAGGTCCTTCCCAACCCAAACTGTTCAATGATTCTATGATTCTAAACTGGGTGCCTTCAGACTCCTGGCATTGCATGGCTGCAAATTGCATGAGTTGAGGAATCAGTTCATCTTTCTTTTTCAGATTAACTTAGAGATATCCAAAGGGTGACACATCCTACAAAGCATACCAGAGGGTATTTCTGATGTATGAACAAATACACACAAATGTGTCTGTAAGGAAAGCTGCTCTGTAGGAGCTGTGACCACTGCCTCACATATGCAGCATCCCCCTGTCAGGGACAAACTTCCTAAGACTTCTCATTTGTAATGTTTTCCAAAAGTTTCAGATCAAAGAGACTGAAAATAGTGCACAAAATGCAAGAGGAAAGAGATAATTTGGAATAACTAAATTATTACAGATACCCCGTGTACACGGACATTCCAGTTAGCTTTTTATATACAAATACACACTTGCATGCATGCGCACTGACATATGCACACATAAAATGGATTAGATTTGTTCTGAAGCCTTTGAAGCTACACTTTTTACAAGTCAGAGGCAGCCATATTCCCTTCAGAAATCAGCTGGTAGGAAAATATCAGAAGCAGAATGTGCAGGCTTTTAAAGAAATGTGTAGGAGCAAAAGAAGCTTATTTCTGCTTTAATGCAAACTGAATCATATGTCTTATGTCAAAGCTATAAAAAACAAGGAAGGTAAAAGAGGTAATTCACGTACTCCAAACTTTTTTAAAAAATCCTGTATTAAATCATTTCCTTCTCTTCACACAAAAGAAACCAAAAAAAAAGGTATCAGTTCCTAGCAAAATAACATCACCTCTCTCCTAGTGTTGAGAAGAACCTAAGAAGGCACATCCTCTTCTGGCGCAGTCTGGTACAGATCCTCAGCATCCAAAGGAACTAGGACAGTCTTCAATAAATGAAGACATGATCTTTACATCTTTAGTAAGTGGGAAAGCATCCTGTCTGAAGCTGTCTGGGAGAGGAAGCTCTCTATGGGCAGCTAACAAAACACTTTCAGTGCTCTGTAGAGGAGACGGGTTGATCCCGAGTGTGAGGCCGCTGCCGTTCAGCTCCCAGCAGGAGCAGTGTGGCAGCCCTGGCCTGTTTCCCAAGCCACAGCGGAGCAGCGTGTGGGTCGGATGAGTTTTTCGGCTGGCAGCAGCACCATCTGTCCCGTTGGCCACTTCTGCTATTACATCATGGCCCAGATCAGGTCAACTGACCGGGAGGCCCTGGAGAAGGAGGGTTCCCAGATGGTGGCCTGCTACCACCACAGGTACGTATGACACTGCTCCCTCCTCAGGTCTGGGGTGCTTGGGGGAAGTACAGTGTCCAGACCCATGAGGTCCCTAGCTGCCAGGAGCCCGCTTCCCCCCCTCCATTTTCAGGGTTCTCAGGTCCTGTCAGAGCATGGGCTGCACCCCATAGTTTGCTCTGCAGAAGGACAACAAGCCAGGCGGTTCTGGGACGTACAACATACCGTGTATGTACATGCTACCTGCATGGGCTCAACACATACCACACAGCAGGGCAGGTGATGCTCCCTGCTTTTCCCTGACACTGCGTGGTGTCTGCCTAGCTGAGACAGTCAGAAACTACACAATTGAGTGTGAGACTGAGCTAGGACACAAGGAGGATAAAAGACCTAAAAATCTTTAAGCAAGCTGCAAAGCATCTGGTAGCCTTGGAGCCATATTCAGATAAATGACCTTAGACACGATGCGCCTAAAGGATAATGTCTGGTTCAGAAAGGATTTAGAGAGTGTAAATTAGGATCCTGTAGGACACACACCTCCCACTGATATTACAGACAGCTTCAGAGCACACACAGGAGGCTGGAGGCTCCAGCAGGGAGTCACATTCACGTGAACAATAGTAGCCTCCTGGCACTCCCTGCTGCCTTTTCAGTAGTTGCACTGGCGCATGAGACAGGACCTGCAATCTCTCCCTCCACTGCTGCAAATCAGGATAAATACAGTCATTACTCTTGACACAGTGTGACGGAAGATGAGAACAGCTGCCAGAGGCAGGTAATGTCATTTCAATGGCACCGGTGTTTTTTACCTAGCCCCCTTCCCTCCTCAGAGCAGACTGAGAGCTCTTTATAGCATAGCTTCTGTCCATGGGTCCTGGGTCATGATGTGGGTTCCTAGACACAAGATCAGAAATCAATACAGTAATAAAAAAACAACAACAGTTCTTGCAATTACCTCCTCCAGCTTCTTGCTTTCTTTCCCCCCTCACTTTTGGGCTCTGCAGCAGTAACAGCAGTAGCAGAACTGAAGAATGAATAGAATAATACTTCAAAGTTCAGGTTATCTCTAGAAAATCTTTCCAGCGCCGCCTGAAGTGCCCAGAACTGCCACATGATTATAGAGAAAGTGGGAGGATGTCACCTTCACCCCAAGGCCAAGATTAATTGCCGGGCTGGATCCATTAAACCCATCCAAGCTGCACAGGTCTCCAAATCTCCTGCCTTTTCAGAGGACACTGAAATAATATCAGATTAATACAAAAACTATCATCACCCCAAGCCACGTTCAGCCAGTGCTGGGAAACTATTCTGTGCCTCTGCACTAATTATTCTGGCTTCTTACACTACCAAAATAGCCTTTATTAAAGAGATTTAACCAGGTCCAGAACAAACGAAAGATCATTTGGCAGGCCAGAAAACCATATCAAATCTCTACCATAAGGAGAAAGACATCTCTGAGCTGCTGTCTATGTATTTATTTTTCGCATATGGAATCAGTCATTTTGTATGCTTGATAAAATCAAGGACAATTAAAGTAAATTGAGCTTTAATTTCAGACTGAGGCATACGTCTATGACTGAACATTTCTTCCTGCAATGTCTGGAACTGCTAACAAGCAGCACAAGCTAAGCTCAAATATCAGAAAAGGCGGGAACAAGTTCATGGTTCGTCAAAATGCAGATAATGATAAAGGTGTTTGGATACTTATTATTTTCAGAAAAGAAGAGTTTAAACAATGTCTCTGTTCCAGCCTGGTACATATTTAGGACGAGAAGCAGAACAACAAATGTTTTAGGAGTTGGGGACAAGGTCAAGCAGAAATGATGGAGCTAATGAGGAATCCCATCATCCTGCACATGAGGATAAATGAGCCTCATCCAGGGCTGAGCCCTCAGAATTCCTGAACAGCAACTTTAGCTGTGCTCTCAGCTTCCTGCACACTTGACATCACCTCTCTGAGCTGCACCACTGAAGACCTGTGGAGAAAGGATCCTTTATTTGGAAATGCAACTGTTTTAATCCCAATCTCAAGTCTTAAAAAATCTGAAAGCATTTTCCTCTGCTTCTTACAATGTCCAACATATCTGCCTGTTGCAGCGGTTTGCCCTTCTTTCTCTGAGTGGCTGGTGCTTCCCTGTGAATTGATGGGACAACTGATCCTCCCTACAAAGTTCTTGTTGCAGCAGACATTATTTCCATCCTGTATCAGCTCTCAGTTTGCCTCCAATTCTGATGCTCCTGTGCCATTGATAGAAGGTCCAGGCTGGTAGTTAGCTTTGCACAAAGCACTGTACCAACTGGGTGATTCTGATCTTGTTCTTTCCTCCCAGATCCTTAGATGACCTACGTGAAGAACAAAGCTTTTCCAAGCTGAGCAGATGGCTTGTAAGGGGATACTCATTCAGGAAGGGCAGGCTGTGCTAATGACTTTTCCAAAGTCCCAGTGTTCTGCTGCCAACAATGTCATTTTCAGAAAGTGAATCCTGTGGCAAGACAGCAAGGTAAGGTGGTTTTAACAACACAGCACTCTCCTTGGTGAATGTGAAGAAGTTGTAAAATCATTATGGCCATGCAAACACTGAGCAAGCTGAGTTTTCTAGAACTTCTGGACAGCTGAAGTTCCACAGAAGGGAGTGAAGGGAGATGAATTCTATTTTCTGGAAAAGCCAAATCTCAAAAGAGTCTAAAAGAATCATTTAATTAGAGACCATATAGAGTGTGTGAAAAATCACTCACTCTCTAAGGCACAATGGCTGTCCTCTCAGCAAGTCACTATTCAAGTCCTCCCTCTTCAGTGACAGTTGTATGACAGCGGAGGAGGTGTTAAATGTCTTACTAGAGTTTTGCAGAGCAGCTTACACAGAGAACTGTGGATCCTACCATTTTCCCCTCATCTCTAATGAATACTCATGTCTAGAACAATAAAAACACCTCTTGTTAGTGATCACTTGGAAAGAAAAATCAGCTATTAAGATGATTAGTATACAGATCAGGTACAGAACAACCTTCTACTGCCTATTTCCATCTACCTTTGAAATGCAGACTGCTACACAGAGGCAACCAAATATCCTAGTTAAACCTCTTACATGGTTATGAAATGAAGAGGAAGAATGGTGAGAAATTCAGCAAAAAAGGGTTCAGGGGCTTCAAAACAGCCTTTTCTTACATGCAACACTTATGCGAGAGAGAACAGGAGGGAGGAAACAGTCTGTTCAGATGTTCAGTCAGTTTAGGACTTACTCCTATCAGTTGCTGACAGCTTCGTCTGATATAAAAAAAATTTGATCCACTTCATAGGTGTGACTTATTTCCAGCTCTGTTGACAGCACAGACGGCCAAGCAAAAAGCTTCCTTATCCAGAGATCAGCTTCCTGTCTGAATCGACAGTAACCAAGATTACCAACTCTAACTAATTCTCTGGACAGCAGGAGTCTTTTTTTCTATTATTAATTTTTTGAAGGGGGTAGGAATGCTGTTTGAATGATTAGCTGCCCAAGCACATCAGAAAGCAGAATATAAACAGGATTTACTTGCAGAATGGAGGTAGAACCAGGAACATGGAATATGTTGAAAGGGAGTTTAATTATGCTTTGTTCTCAAGCAGTGCCAAAACCATGCCAGTGAAATTTATACCCCAGGTAACAGAGGAGTTTGCAGCTCAGTGAAGTTGTCAAGAGTATTAAATTATGCAGTATCTGCAGGTACTGCAGCTGAAAAAGTACCCAGAGAATTTTTTAAGAAACATCAAAGCAGTTAACTTCACTTCCATTTTGTCTTTCAATTTCAGGAAGTTTAGGGAATTAACAATCATATTTGCAAACGTTTATTCAGGTAAGCTGCTCTGCAGTCCTCCTAGTTATAGCATGAATATTTATTCCCTGGATCTCGGTTTACACCTCATTCTATCTACCCACTGGCACTTTGGAAAAAAGATCTATATGCTGAGAAAGTTACAGTGATAGAAAATGCTGTAATTCATATCCAATCACATGGATGTCCCAAAGCTGAATTGCTGTTTATCCAGAGGAGTAACTAAGCAAAGGTAGACCAGCTCAACTGGGTGTCCATGAGGTTCCCCTAGTCCCGTTTTGACAATATCACACCTAGAACTTAGTTGAACGACCTTCCTTTCAATAGGAGCCTTCGCAGCCACCTTATCCGTGACAACATTTCCTACTTCAGGTTATCAAAACCCTACTCCAAAACATAGAAAGTCTCATCTTTACTGTGTTTTCATTTTGGACTGCTTGTTATATCTGGAGTAACTAATTTTTCCTCAGTACTGAATAAAACAGGCCACCTTTGTGAGCCGCCAGAAGCTACGATGATCCTATTTAGGGAAAGTCAGACATGGCAATGATCTAGGCATCACAGATACACAGGAATGAGGCTGGGTTCCTATTTGGGAAATTACAGTGGTTTAAATATAAGGCTGTGAATTGAGATATTTTTAGTAAAATCATCTTCTAATTACTGCAGGCTCTATTCATTTGTGTGTTCTTCAGTCCTTGTGTCCTTGGGAAAATGCAGGAGAAGGTTTAGAGTTGATACAGGGGTAATCTTGTACTGCCACAGGAGCACAGTTCAGCAGAGAGGAGCTATAGGTTTTGCCACGAGAATGGCATTACATATTGCAGTAACTCCTCTGGTCTTTTTCTCCCATTTGCAGAACTGGACAAGAGCCAACTAGTGGGAGCATAAACCCATGGCAATGGCTGTGAGTACCTTTGTGACCCCAGGACTGGGAATTCTCCAGAAGCACAGAATTTTATGTTAGTTATTATTGGCAATGAATGAAATTGTGTCACTAATTAACAATGTCAAAAAGATCACCGGCTTGGAGTACTTTGAGCTGTGATGGACATTCAAAACGAGCTATTATAGATGCTGTATTCCAGATTTAATCTGTATGTGCTCTATGCGCACTTTATGTGCTACTGTCCCTGACACTGCCCAACAGCCATTCATTTATGTTAGAAAGTAACTGTGGCATTCCAGATGATGACTTGCTGATGGATGTAACTGAACATACCGTATATACATTAGCTGTCCTGTTTTAATGAGGAACAGAACTCTAACATCCTTCTTCTGCCATTTCTTTTTCATTTTTATTATGCAATTAAAAAATTACAAATACACCCTCTAAAAGGGTTGGACTAGACAATCTCTAGAGGTCTCTTCCAACCTCAGCTATTCTGTGACTCTGAAAATAGCCTGGAGTCTTTAAAGAGCATTAGGGGAGTTATTATTACCTGTGCACGAACAGCTAGCTGAGTCACCCAACACAGCCAGAAACACAAACAAGACTGTACTGAGTTGCTTTTATCCCACACTGCGGCAGAAATGCCTTCACTTCGTTACAAAATGTGCATGTGAGAGCTCAGTGAACGCTGTTTCAGATGCTTGTTCCACGTAACTTATTAAAATTTCTCTTGAAAAGCCGCTATCAAAAGCCATTATCTGGCTATATTTTAGCTGGTCCCCAGCCTCTCTGAGCTTTGCTCAACACTAGCACACTGAATATGCTTCTCTGTAAAGGACCAAAAGGAAGTACCATGTTGCCAAAAAAAGGTGCATCCAAAAAGGCTGGAGCTTAGGTATGCACATCTCTCTGCTGCTAGAACAGCACTGGGGGAGCTTGTGCACTCACTGCTGCCTGCCCTTTTGAGCTCTGGGACTAGCATCATTTGTTACAGCAGTGATGGTGGTACAACTTATGGTCCACATCCATAAGTCTGGGTTTGATGTTTCAATTGGCATGGCTGATGCATGACATCCTGCTCAAAAAGAGAAAGACAATACCCCCGCTGTTGTTTCATGGGGATCACTTCTGTTAGGTAAGAGACTAGTCTGTGACATGCGCAATTCAGGTTTTTAAAGTTATCTTAGGTGTTTCTCACTAAAACTTTTGCTGTGCTGTAACCTGATGTCCATACGATCATCTGCATTTCACAGAGTTAATTTTCTTCTGAACAAGTCTGAACAAAACCTGTCATTTTATCTGTTAAAGAAAATTTCTGGTGTCTGATCCAAAATGGCCTGGCTGGCATCCCATAGTCTAATAGAATATGTGCAATTCCATGTACTAAGTCACCTTTAGCTGGGTCACAGCACTGATCGCTTGCCTGAATGTCAGAAGGAATCTTTCCACTAGACTACTTGCAGCTGGGCAGCAGGGAGGTGATGTGACATGTCTGATACCATTTCCTTAACGAACAACAAGCACTCTTAGGATGTGAATTGAGTTCCATTGTCACTTAGAATCTGTCCAGGAACTTGAAAACAAGAGTCTTAACACTTCCAGTGTCTGCGCTTGAAGTAATTTGCACAGAGTATTGCAAGCCTTTTTCAAGGCACATATACTAAAGCTGAAAAATACAACTTATGAAGAGTACAGGAAAGGTTTTCTGGATTCAGCCTATGAGGTAACTGACTTGCCACTGAAGAGCTGAATGGTGTTTGTGGATAATCCTGACATTGCACTGCCATTACCAACCATCACTTACATCATCTACAGACTGCCTGGCCAGCATTTAGTCAGTAGATCATCCTGACATGCTTTTTATAGCACAAAGGAACTGGGGTTTGCAAAGAAAAGCACCCCATGAACAGAAGAGATTCAGAGCAGCCCTGAGGAGAAGGACTTGGGGGTATTGGTTGATGAGAAAATGAACATGAGCTGGCAGTGTGTGCTTGCAGCCCAGAAAGCCAACCATATCCTGGGCTGCATCAAAAGG
>JASSUY010037853.1:17500-28518 GCA_032466535.1 Forpus xanthops | reverse complement strand
TACCCCCCCCCCCCCCCCCCAATTAGCCGATTGTTTCAAATGCTTTTTGTTAGGGATTCAGCAATTTATGTTCTTTAAGCTTGTCATAAAGATAACACTTATTATGAACTATGCTAAGAATACAGCCCTAATTCAGATTCCTTTCTTTTCTGGCTACACCATAATGAAGATGTTTGCAGGATTCATTTATTTTATTCTGTCCAGGGAGCCTCATAAAATGTATTTAAAAATAAACACAATAAAACACCCATGTTCAAAACATCACTAGCATTTTGTTTGTGTGTGACATCCTAATAACAGTGATATGGAGCCCTGTTAAAATTTGGTAAAAGAAAAAGAAGCTGCATTAGCTGATAGGAAATTAGAAAAGAATAGTCTAGCTAATGCTATTTAAGAAAACCTGAAAATATTCTGCTATAAACCTACCTCATTAAGGCAGCTTTCAAAAGGTAAACAAAAGAACCCCCCAAATCCCTAAAGATTAGAGATAATAGAAGGAAATTCTTCAAAACAATTGCAGAATAAGAGAGACGTATAACACTGGAAACCCTCTGAATAAAATGTATTTATAATATAGTGATTGTTACTATATATATGTATTTATTTATTTTAATTCAGGTCTTTCATTTTCTAAGCCAAGACCATTCATCTTGACCACATCATGGAGTCAGAAAGGGCTTCCTCAAAGAGGGAGAAGAGCTGGTCTGGGTCCTCAAATACCAACACTCTCATCTTCCATTCTGCCTCCCTCAAATTTTTTAGTGACCATGTCTTTGTCTAAACAGGCAATTAACAGATTTGCTGAGGATGCTAAATTAGAAATATTTCACCACCCTGAAGACAGATCTGACGTGGTTGTATATTACGCACAGAACATAACATGGATACATGACATACAGAAGAGACCTGCTCTGTATAATCAAAGTCAAATAAAAAAACCCAAAACCACCACACCCAATTGATTTTAAAAACATAATCCAGTTTCTAAACACAGTTGTCACAATTCTGATTTTATATTGTATTTCTCGGGTAAAATCGCTTTTCATGACAATCAGTGAAACAGCCTATTTCCACAATTTCTTACAGCCCAGCAGGCAGGCCTACCTCTTCAGCCTTGTTAATTACGAATCCTTTCTGTGATGCTAATAGATTATTCAACTTTGAATGAGCATCCAAAATTATTTAGTAACACCTTGTTTAATATGACAGTCTTGTGATTTTATATATGAAAATTAATTTACTTAAAAATGTGTAAACAATAAAAGAATCTTCAGCTCTTATCCAACATAAGCAATAGTGTAGGCAAGTCTTTAATTTCTTTGTGGGTGGCTTATTTTTCTGACAATTCAGCCAACATCAGCTTAACGCTATCTCTGCTAGGTCAGTATACACAGGTACAGATGTGGTAACAGATGGCAATGCAACTGAATTTACGCAATATCAACAGTCAGCATCAGTCTATAGCAGCTTCCATGACCAAATAAGTAAACCTGATTTAATCTTTAGAAAGTGAAAACAGAATGCACAGTAATTTTGATTTGTTTTGTCCCACTGTGCTTTTAGTTTGACTGTAAAATCATAGAATCATATAATAGTTAGGGTTGGAAAGGACCTTAAGATCATCTAGTTCCAACATCCCTGCCATGGGCAGGGATACCTCACACTAAACCATGTCACCCAAGGCTCTGTCCAACCTGGCCTTAATTCTTTCACCACAGCAAATGGTTTGGCTTCAGAAGTATAAAGCATCTACCTCATTCTTCAACCTTTTGAAAACCAGCTTTCTTACAAAAGAATTCAGACATCTAACTTCACACAAGTACATTCTTGTTAACGCACCAGCCAACTCCAAACCCAACAGCTTCCATAATGGACTGTTACACTGGCTAATCCAGTTTCTGTTTTATTGACATGAAGCTGATTGTGGCCTGTTCCAAATTACCTGGAAAAGAGATAACCCACTTAGTAAGCATTTCTGCTGCATTACATGGCAGAATGAAAGTTCTGTACCTTTAAGATCTTTGAGAAATTAATAAGAGTAGCATTAATATATAAGGCTCATAGTCATATAGATGCATTTTGCTATCCTGTCACTTACCAATCCCATTAAAATGAAAGATGTGGGAATTACACCCTCTCCAAAATCAAGCCATTAACCCTTGCCTCAGTTTACTCAGTTGTAGTGCCTTTCTGGTAAAATATAGATGCATTTTACAACAAAAATGCACTGAAGGACTCCTTGTTTCTCTTCTACTCTTTTCTTCTAGTGTTATGGAAAAAGCTTTTGTAGAGTACTCAAATGTACTCTAGGAACAGGTAAAGGACTTCCTAAATTGGTCTAGACAAACTTATTGCCTGCTGCTTATTGACCCTTTTCAAGTGGCTTCAAATTCCTGTGCCATTTCAGGAGTAACCTAGGGAAGAAATGTTGAATTGATTGAACCGTGGCCCCAACACACCCATGTCACTCAACATTCAATACCAGGCGCACACTGGACTGTTCAGATGAAGTATCTTTAGACTGCTTAGGATAGGCCAATTTATTTTTACTCATTAATGCAATTAGGTATTTTTCAATGTCATAAATACTATCAAGTAAGTTATTGATACTGTAACTTTATGGGAATAGCCTGTTACCCATTTACTGGTCTGCATAAAGATCATGCTAGCAGAGGATGGAGGTCACTGGACAGATTTGCATTTACCCACTTTTGTAGATCAAATACACCAAAAATTTGCTACACACAGAGAACTTCACGGTAGTGAAAAGGGGTTTCCTCTTATGTCTGGTTTCCACTGCACCCAAATCAGAAAAATAAACCAACAGTGCTCTAAGTGCTCCTTTCCAGCACAGCCTCTCTTGATCCACTGAGGCAAACCAGATTGCAGGACACAGTCATCACACATCCCTTTTTGTAATAGGTTGCCACAAAAGTCAATTTAGGGCACATTATTGCAGGCCCAATATTCCATTTAGCAGACAGCTGCATATTGATTACAATATAGTTATGATATTAATACAATTACAAATTCTATATCTAATAGGCGTTTCAGAGCATATAATAACATAATACTGCAACAAAAGACAGGCTGAAGTAGAAGTCCTGAAAGTATGCACAGCTATTTCTCAATTTATTTTCCTAGCCTGATTTTCTCACTGTTCTGGCTACCTCTATTATGTTGAGGTAAAAGACAACACTCACCCAGGCAAGGTCTCAAGAGTCCTTTATGTGAAATATCACACCACAACCTGAATCACAACTGGCGAACTGGATGCAATCTTCCATCAGAACCAGACAACTCTCCACTGGCTGAAGGGCAGAAAGCACCAAAAAGGTGCAAGCCTCCAGACTCCTTAAACATGAGCATGCTATCTCTGCAACACTCTCAGACTGACTACATTGGAAATAACTCCACGAAACAAACTCTCATGTAATTCTCCACATCATTCCTGATGGACTAACCAAGTCATCTAAAAGACTTTCCCCATTCATTTAGCTTTGCATAAAATATCCAGCCCTTATGGTGCTAGAACAACACAAATGGATAATCAGGGGTATTGATTTCATAATGATTAATGGATATTATAAGGTATCTTTCTGCACTCTGCTTTCTTTATACAGCCAAGGCTTCCACTAACGTCACAGGGAGTTTCTTGAGTGAAGAATGCTGGACGAGGTAATTGTTTTTGCACTTAAGGGCATCTTGCTCCATTTGTTTTGTGCATAATAGAAGCTCATACTTGTACAGTAATTTGGTATTTCTGAATAAACAGAAATTGTGATTCATAATTCTCCATCTTCTTGTCTTCATTTCTTTAAAAAAAAATTGAGTCACTGTTGTTTAATCCGATAATTATGCAAACACTAAATCTTACACTGGAGGAGAAAATGTTAACACATATTGAAAAACCAAAATGCGTAGAACTATAATCTGTATGATAAAATGCATTACTCTATTTAAAAGGATTGTTTTACAGAAGCAATTAACAATCAGCAATCATATAGTTCAGACTGGTGTTTTGATGCCATCTGTTGGAGCAAGGCTTCACATTCCCTAGAATGAAGCTATAATTTTCCGTTTATGATTTCATTAGATGCATAGAGTATAACAGCTACAAAAAGAAAGAGTACTTCACCAAATTCTTGCATTTTGCAAAGAGCTGCTCTAAATAGTTCCGTTTGACACAAATCTTTTCTTAAGATGACAGAAAGTTAGTAAATTTACAGTCATTTCCAGAACTCAGTAACATATTCTAGGGATTGATGAAATGTTTCAGAAGTTTTATTTCCTATTGGCAAAGTTTTGGCAAATTTATTTGATAAACATGACACTTTTCATTTCCCTTGGAAAATTGCAGCAATAGAAAATACTCCCAGAAAAAAATGTAATTTTTGCTTCTTTCTAAACATTGTAATCACGTTTTTCTAGCTGAACAGGGTGCTATGGTATGTGTCTCGCTACAGTACATTTCCCCATTTTCTTAATTCATTACTTGATTAAATCTTCTGGGAATTTTTAATACACTAGGGGGAGCTAGATCACTACCTTGTACGCAAACAATTAGCTGAAAGAATTTATTCCTCTAAAGAAGGTCCTTGTCTTATGACTATCTCTAGCTGATAAACATACAGCACTGAATCAGAAGTGCCACAATATACCAGGGAATATAAAACAAATAATAAAAGCCTTTGAAATAAATTAAAATCATTCTTAGTCTTTGTGTCTTTATTATTATGTTATTGTTACAGAGACTGCTCTAGCATATTCAGAAAACAAACAAAACCAAAACAAAGAAAAACATAACCACGTAAGAAACTTAAAAACATCCTAAAATAATTCTTTTTCTCATAGCATCACACATCATGCAGATTCATACTGGTCACTTTACTATTAAACAATAGCATAAATAAGCAATACTGCTACACTAACCACTTTATTATTAACTTTTTCTTTTGCAGTTACACAAAATGTTTGATTAAGAGTGCAAGGAATAGATTCTGATTTTGCACATCACATGTCTGCAAGTTTTATTCTTCTAAAATGAACCAATTTGTAAATTCTTCGTTTCTGAAGGCACTAATCGGTTTACTCCTTCAGAAGGAGAATTTTCTGGTATCATAAAGAAACACTTGATCTGATAAATCATCATCTTAATTGTTGATTACTTGCAAATATTGTGGTGAAAATTGCACATTCAGCTGAGCTTTTGAAATCAAGGACAGACTAGTATACATGGCTGTAAATTCTGCCCAATTGTACAATCTTCAAAACAAAACTACGAACAAAAAACCAAGAACCAGCAACCACTCCAGCTCCAAAGATGTCAATGTGATTTCTATACTGAGGAAAATTTACCTATGAAGGGCTAAAGGACCCACAATGGCAGGTGCTAGACGCCAAATTTCAGAAGCTGAAAAAGAATGAGCACAGTGTCCTGATGCTATACTAATCTGCTAAGGCTGAAAACAGCTTGTTTAAAAATAGGTTCTGAGTAATGCCAAGGAACTCTTGTTCAAAGAGAGACCTGGTTAGTCACTACAAGAAGTAAAATATACAAACTTTGTATGTGACTGAAGTTAAATTCATTTTATAAATGGGGAAATATTTTGCCTTGTTGCTATTAATGTCCAGACTACAAAGTTTTTCTAGAATACATTGTATAGCACAAAGTGGGTATTTGACAAAAGTGCTTTAACCTTATTCTTTTAAAAAATGAATGCATTTTAGTACTAAAAGAAACTGTTAAAGGGAAGCAACAATAAAAATAATTATCTTAATGTGAATAATTTTACTTATTTCTTCTTCTTTTACCTCTCCCACTCTCTATTCATCATATTACTTTCTTTTTACTCCCCTTTACCCACTCCCACACCCACAGAAGAGCTGCCCTGTATGTCATGTCATTAGTATTTTCAGTTAAAACTTCAGTACTTCCAGTTCAAACTCCTGTAGAAACCCCTAGGTACTGTTTTTTTTAATATCATTATTTAAAGACAGCAGAGGGAAAAGGGAAAGGGCAAACAGGCCATGAACTACTGCCCATTCCATGTGGTCTGACTTGGTCAACCCAGGACGGCAATGACAGAAACATTTCTGAAAAGTATAAAGTGGTTGTGCAGCAGACACTACCTCTTCATTAGAAGAAATGTTTATCCAGGTTGTTTTCTTTCTATACAAAGATTCAACTGCTACATTAACAACAGCATGTATTTCAAACTGTGACCCTTAAAAGTTAATTAAAAGTAGATTTGGTGTAAACTGTGTGGTCCAGAAACAAATGTGATATTACAGAGAGATATGCTTTGAATATTCAAAGAGAGGTTTGCCTGGATAACATTTCTTTGTGTTCCTCAAAGTGTGTTATGCCAACAGTTGCAGAAGCATTTGCATTAAAAGTATTATTTTGAAAAAAGATTTGAAAATATAATAACAATATTATTACTACTTTTCCCAAACTGCAAATACCCTATACGCACACGTATCAAGCAGCACATGTGCATTTTGCACTCATTGCTGTCCTGTCCTAGCTCCTCTACACTAGAAGAAACATCTCAAATTCCATAGGATGCACACATGCACACTGTTAAAGTAACAGGCTAGAAACTTTGGCAGAAAATCTTGTACTGCTGACAAAGAAGTAAAGAGGCAAATGTTACATGAGTGGAATGGCCAGTATTTTTCCTGTCCTTCCTGTAGTTCAAAGGAAATGTTTCCAGTTTCAAGAGATCTAGTAATTGAATGATTAAACCTATTACCTTTCTTCACTAAAAGAGCATCAAGATTCTTAATTAATGTCTTAATTCACTAGCAAAAATAAGTAGTTATTCCGCATAATAAGGACACAGCAGACAGTTGGGACAATCATTTCAGATCAATAAAGCTGGCTGTGCATTGAATTTCTTTCCCCTCTCACCCCCCCAGATATTCATAATTCTAAGAACTACTGAATGAGCTTATGACACAAATATTACTTCTATAAGTTTTTACTGATTGCATAGTGCATTTCACTGAGAAATGTATCAGGCATGTTCAAACTTTGTGGAAGACCAAATGTATAGAAGCACTTACTGATAGCGCATATTGTGGCAATGTTATACAGACCAGCTACTCAGAGTAGTTTTGCAACTGCAGCAGCTTAAGGTTGATGAAACAAAATACAGCTTTTGCTCTGCAGTTCCAGAATTAGGAACTTCTTGTAGAGTAAGAGTGATAAAGAGCATGTGATTAAAAAGCTGTTTTGAGCAAAGATTTGAAATGTTGGATATAAAAATCATTATTTAAAATGTTTTTATTTTAATCTGAATTTCAATTCAATTTGGAATGATGGCATCTGTCATTTAAGCATCTTTTACCAACACTGACTCTTGGCTATCAGTAGCCTTCTCCCATGTAGCTTGCCACACACTGACCAAGTTACCACTTGAATCCGGGGGAAGGAAAGGGATAAATTAAAAGATTAAACTTTTAAAAATCTCAAATTGCAAGCGAAGTTAAATAAAAAAAACGACCCAAACCACAATTATATAAGGCATTTCAATAAAGTTCTTGCTAGGACCATTTATGAGATAATTACATTAATAATTATTACTCTGAGCACTATTCACTTGTTGATATATCCAAAGGTTGTTCTAGAGGTCATTGCCCTAGCTTTACACTAGGATATCACATTCTGCTTCATATTTCTTAAAGTACTTTATGGAAAAGAAAACACTTCCAGGGATACAGCCCCATCACACAGAAACTACTATTTTGAGAAAACACTGGTGCATTATCTTGTAGTTACTCCCTGTACAATACTGAAAATTTTTGTCCCAGTTTAAAAATATCAACTGCAAGTGTATTAACTTTCCAAATTTTCCACAGGATTTCTTTGTTAATAACGAGATAATTTGGAATAGGTGCTCAAAGATAACAGCATTACAAATGCCCTCTCAGAGGTACATGTTACTTGCCATCATGCTCTTACTCTGGAACAGATTTTTACAGGCATTTAACACTGGCTCATATAAAATTAAATACACTTTGTTATACAGAGCACTGCTCCAATGTGATATCCATGGTTTCTGAGTTCTTGTCCATAGCTTATAAGTTCTTATAAACACAAAGATAGTAGATAGCAGGCATGGGTAATACTACTCACACATTTTATAAAGGAAGATATGGAGCTTGAAAAACACCCTACACACTAAATGATATTTCACTGAAATATGAAGTAGGAAAGTGTAACTTAAGACACACAGCAGCAGTGTCATTCTTTCCTCTTTTCCCTGAGTTCCATTTGAGAAGTAGAAAAAGCAGAGAAAGCAGATATGCTGTTATTACAACCTAGATATAGCAACATTTAACCCTATAAAGCAAGCTTCTGTATGTAATGAATAAAAAAACCAAGAAAACCTCCAACTAGCACCTCCCCCAAAAAATACCCCCCCCACAAACCAAAAACCTGCATCTAAAATTTGAGCTACCTCTAGGCTGCAAATGTGGAGCATAAGAAGCACATTGACAATGTACAAGCAGCAGTGCACATAATTACTTTTGCAAACTAGAGGAGGAAGAACAAGCTATTACTACAACAGGCATGATCTCTTCAATATGCTATGAGAAGAGGCATGTTCTCTTCAAAAGCAATGTTAGTTAAACAAAAGGCCAGCAGTTTTTTTGAATTAACCTCCACTGAAAGCCATAGGCATTGCACAAGAATATGGCACTGCTCATCATTCTGTTAATCTCATTCTGGACATCTCTCCAATGAGGCCAGTAGTTTTCCTTCAGTAAAAGCAAGCTCCCAAACAAATTTGCTTGTCAGAGACATTTCTGCTTATTTTTACTAATTGGAGAAAAAGTCATACACACACACACACACACATTTAACAGTTTGTGTTTTTTTACTGAGTGCTACTGCTGAACCCATGACAGCTTGTTTTTTCAACATAAAATAGGAATAAACTGCTTGGAATTTTTCACAGATTTTAGCACCAAATCACACTACAGCATTCTGAACATCCATTGACATGAATAGTCATGTTATCTTCTTCTAAACCCATAGCAACTCATTACTAATTAGCTGTGCCTAATGCAGCTTTACAGCCTAGTAGTCCAAAGACACTACAAAGGTCATTGTCAGCCACCTGCCTGGCAGAGTTAGTCCACCAGTATGAACTTAGTATATATTCTCATACGTGCTTTAATTTATCTAATGATCTCTTACTTATGCCATATGAACAACTTTAAAAGGATTGCTAGGTGGTTCATACTTCAGAAAACTTTCAAAAACTGTTTCTGAGTTAGAAGACTAAAATCTGTTGATTTGATTATTAGCGTGATTCCATAATTAAGTAGCCTCTGCCAAGTGTATCATTTACCCTTAGTTATCCTAAATATCATGTAATAACTACATCAGCTGAAAATAAAATTTATTCAGTTGTCTCTATGTAGTCCCTGGCAGATATTTATCAGCATAAGCAAACTGCTCCATGGCTACATACTGATTCTGTGTTCACAAATGACTTAAATATCAGAATTATACATACCAAGGTGCAATTTTCAGATATCAGCTTTTCTACAGCATTGCACAGGTAAATCTGGATAAGAAATTGTTTCATACACTCAGTTTTAGCAGACTATCTCTCTCCTAACAGTGCAAAGTTAAACTAAAATTATTTTTAAATAGAAATACATTTATGGTCTACTGAAAAACTTAAGACAATTGTAATTGTGACTGCCCTAGGCAAAAAGAAACTTGAAATGAAGCCCCTCTTTTGTTTAAGAACTGCTAAGATTGTAACTGCTTATGTGTAAAAAAATTAAAGTGGATACACACCATCAAAGAAATACAAAACTGTAACCAAAAGTGAAATTCTAATCAAAGGCACGTATAATAGCTTTATCTTCTGAGTCTACCCAGGTATGTGGGTGATTCCAGATAAAGTAACAACAGGTTAGGAACTTGTTGAACCAAGAAAAATAATTAGCACTGTGCATTCTTTCTTAATTTATACACAAATCCACATACATGGTCTTAAAATATGCATATTTCACATATCAGGAAATGTCTGTACCAAGCAAGTTCAGTTCAGTATTTCAAGTGATTTTAATGATTCATCTCCATGTTCTAAGGAACAGGAAATCTTTTTACCTTCACTTTATTTTCTACTGGCAGAAACAAAACCCAATCTAACTATTTTCCTTAGTCACTTAAAATAGCCAGTCTTTTCCTTGAAACTAACAAGCACATTTATTTAGCACCTAAACCAGAAGAATACATCAATAAAAATTAAATGTTCAGTACTCTGACAAGAACTAATGAAGACAATATGCAGGCATTGCAACAACAAAAATAAATCTTAAGAAACTTGGTGTTGAGGCTATAGGGGACAAAGTCTTCTCCAAGTTACACAAAGCATTCGCTTATAACAGCATTTATTTAAGGGAACCATGCCTGATGATCATTGGTTTAAGTAATGCCAGGATGTAGCAGTGAAATGATATTTTTGCTTTTGAAGCACAAGTAAGTCTTAATAGACTTTGCAGCTCAAACATCATCTAGCTCCCTTTCACAAGGTTTCCAGGAAAAAATACCAAATAGAAGTGTCATAACACAAATGGTACACAGTGGTTAAAAAAAACTTTGACTGAGATATTTCTCAAGCTTTTAATTTTAATAAGAATGTTACTAAGTTCAAAATACAATTCTGTTCTTTGCCTAGCATTCAGGAGGCTGAATAATGTACGGACATTTTCCCTTCCTCAAACACAGAGAATTCATGATACAAGAGACTATGACTACAGTATATCAAAATCTTATTCACTGTTTAAAATGTGAATATTTAAATAGAAGACATATTTTCCCTATGCAGAAGCTTAAATAGGAGCTCTTATCTGAAATAGTAAAAGCTGTTTTTTTTTTTACTTTCAAGAGGTTTTAGACTGTATAGAGATAGTTACATACACAGGCATTTCAAATGAGAGGGCACCATACATACATGTAATTGGTTGCCTTTTCTTTTTCCTCGTCA
>JASSUY010037853.1:0-15000 GCA_032466535.1 Forpus xanthops | reverse complement strand
GTACTTCCGTATTCATGACATTGTAAGGACTCTGTTTTCTTTTAAAGTGATAAAAATCCCAGAGAAGAAAGAAAACAAGCAAGAGAGAAACAAAGATGCATTTTCCTGGAAGGTATTTTCTTGGGTTCTCTTCAGGACTCTGAACCACTTATAAGTTAATAAGGAAGACTTCAAACTTGTGATATTTACCTCATGGAGAGATAGTGCTTTATTTCTTTTACTCATTTTCCATAGCAATGACCAGAAGGAAATAGTGATATAATCCTGAGTTTAAAGAACAGAATGAAGGGCACATAAATACATGATCAATATGCTGTTTGCAAAAAAAAAAAAAAGAAAACAAAACCAAACAAACAAAAAAAAAAAAAGTGTTTTTAAAATGATCAACAGTGATATGCATGAGTAAGATCTAAATGATAAAGTCTTTAAATTCAAAAAATCTTTTGGAAAAGTCCATAATAAAAAGCTATTAAAGAAACTAAGTTGCCAGGTAAGAAAGAAAACTCTAACCTGGCTAATAAATAAATAAAACTCAAAACCCAAAGGAAATAAAATGAATAGGCAGACAATTTTCACAGTGGTATGGGGTCAGCAGTACCAGCTCATGAATACCTGTGATAAGGCCCATGCTGTTTGTAATACTCAAAGAAACAAGATTACTAGAGCTAGTGAAAAAAAAATTCCCTAATTGGAGAGTCATGGAGTTATAGTACCAAGTAAGTGAGCAATTAAACGGCAGATGAAATTCATTGCGTATAAAAGCTAAGAAATACTTGAGAAAACACTAATTTTACCTATGCAAACAGAGGTTCCAAGATGACTCTTGCCACTTGGGAAGAGACTGTTTCATGAAAACACTAGCTCAATGGCGTCACTTGCAGTCAAAAGAGTCAGCTAAACATTGTGAATATTTAAAAAAAGGTAGAGAACACATTAGGAAATTACACAATGTTTCTGTATCTTGAAGACTGACTGTATTACTTGCCTTTTGCTCCCCAAAATTCACAATAGGAACATTAAAGATGCAAAGAAAGCAACAAAGACGGTAAAAATCTGGACTAGAGGCTAGAGATGAGGGATATTAAAAAGCTACAAAACTCAAGAACAATTTTACAGAATATGTGATACAGCAGCATAAAAATCTACTGAAGGTTACAGAAGAAAAACCCTAACCCATTGCTGCCTCAGAACACAGCACTACAAACTACTGGAAAGTGAAGAAGTAGTCTGGATAACAATTATGGTGCAAGCATTTTGCCTTGGTTAATGCTGGTCACTGTCAGAAATACTGAGTCAAAGGGACTTTGGGTGTTAATGAACTTATTCTTGAGCTGCGGTATTTCCATCACTATTCCTTCTTCCTGCAATATATTTTTTTAGCTTTCAACTTCCAGTTCTGACAGAAATTTGTAGATGAATGCTGCAGATCAACATTGGATAGACAATCAGATATGAATACATTCAGTTAAGTCTAATGAGGACAAATGATCCATTCTTTCAGTTAAAAAAAAAACCCAAACAAAGAAACAACAAAAAAACCCACACAGAAAACTAAAACCCAACATCCAGCTGGTTTTCAAGTTTGAATGCACAGGAATTAGTCCACATTCAATGTGTAGATTTAAACACTTAAACCCACCTTCTATAGGTATCATACTTACTAGACTTGTTGAAAGTATGATTTTGTTATTACTCTTGGTTTAAATCTCTCTTACAACCTGCTTGCAACAGGTTGTGAAGGTTCAGAAGTATAAGTTTCTTTCTTGTTTTGTTTGTTTCTAAAAAAGCTAAGCTTCTTTTTTTGTCACCTCCTTGGTAGAAGAGTTGATTAAAAGTATAGTGACTCTATTAAAAATATAATAATTGTGCTTGTTTTCAACTTTTCCTCTTCAACCAAGAAAGCTGAGATTCAGGCATAAGTCAGGTGCCAGGTAGTCTCTTTCCTCTCAGATGAAGTTAAAGACAAAAAGCAAGCAAGGCAGCTTTCTTGCTAGTCACTAGCTTTCAAACACCATACATTAGCTCCATTCCAACAGCAACAAGTAATGGCAAAAGGTCATCAGAGGAAGACCCACACTTCCAGAGGATGTAGGACCCGGGTCATATATGCAGACTGTGAGAATATCAGAGGATGTATTCTAAGTATTTGTCTGCAACTTGGAACATCAAATGAAGGCAATAAGAGCCAGCTTCAAAGCAAAAGGAGGCAGCTCCTTATATTAAAGTTAACAGACCCTTGGAACCTGTTAACAAAGAACATTATGGCTGTTAGAAGTTTATGGGCTCAAAGGAAAACTGAGGGAATGGAAGTTGTAATCACATGAGGGTTACTAAGCTGACATAAAGCTAAAACTGCCTCAGCTGATCTGAGAAAATAGTAAAAAAAAGGAACATCAGTGAAGTTTCATACACTTTCGCCCTACCTTATGCTTTCTTAGGGAAATCATACTTTCACTGTTTGAAACAAGACACTAGGTAAACCATGTTTTTTTGTCTGAACATCCTTACATGTATCAAAACTTCTTTGGTGCACATCTTCATGTTACGATAAACATGAGTGACCTTATTTCCCAATGGGAGAGAGTTATGTTCCTCTATAGTAAGCACATTACATTTACCACTGTAAAATGGTCTACTCCAGCCTACTCTTCCATAACCTGTTTGAGTATCCATATCCTTTGATTTACCTTCCTCTCTTTGCTTACAAGAAACGTTTGTGGTTTCAACCCCCCTCCATTTCAGTTTACATTTTAACTAAACACATGTCAGTGTAGATAAGAATTAGCAGTTAATATTATCATTACTGAGAGATATCAATACCTCTTATTAACTTCCTCAGATTTCTTTTGCTACCTTGTTTGTCCTACTAGTTACCTGTGCAGCTAAACATTTTAACAGGCTTATGCTACCCTGGAACAGCTGCATGGCCATTGCAGCAAGGCCAGGTGAGCAGCCTGGAAAAGCCCTCTAGCAGAGGTGCATCTGCAGTGACAGAAGGAGCTCATTGATTCAGTTGCTTCCTAGAGCACCATCAGTTACGTGGGCAGAGGTTCCTTTTCCTAGGACTTCAGCTTATGCAGTACAGCATGTCCACCAGCAGTATGATTGTAAATTTCTCAGGCTGTATTCCCACCTTGGCAGCAGAAATTTCCAGCACAAATCTTGTCTGAATATCCTCAAGAAAGCCACTACCAATAAACAGAGCTAGAATAAATCACATCACCAAGTTAGCCCTGGGGCTGCAGCAAAAACTTGGAGCGTATGTTTATGTCAGTTTAAAAATAAAATCTCTAACCTCTTAATCAGTTCCAATGGAAATTTTCCATTGAAAATTACTGTCAAGAAGCAAGGGAAAGTGGTATTCAGACTTTAGATTGTTTCCAAAGAATACACTGAAAGCTTTTAGAAAACTCACAATGAAACCAACCAAATGACTCTTCTGTGACTGCTGAACCAGATGCTTTTATCCCACTCTTCCCCAGTATTTAATTATCTCTTAGTAGCTTTTCCTCAGGTTTTACCCACAGTGCATCACTTGTCAAAGGCACACCAAAACATTTTCAGACCTGTAGACCACCAGAATTCTTACAGCTTCTTTAAAGAAAAAGATGCCTGTGAATATAGTTTTAAGATGAAGACAAAAATTTGGAACTAGAAGAAAATAGGAAGTTTTTTTTTGTTTAAGAGCAAGCCTGTTATTTATGCGAACAGAAACTAGCCTATCTTTATGATGAGTGCAAAATATCACCTCAAATTACTTACTAGAAGATGATTTCATCAAACTAATGCATTTATTTTCAGAGCTATTTGCATGCATACTAATGTGCTGAAAAAGTAGTGTGACTTAATTTCAATTTAATATTTTTAAAATTAAGCTTGAATTACGACTCTCGCAAATCCATCTATTGTCTTATCAGATCAAAGCTAAGATGATGTAGCCTCAATGTTTCTTTAGAATGAGTTTTAAATGATGGCCATGCAACAGCCATATCAAGGCAGTTTCTTCACTCTGGGTGGAATGCCAGCAGATGAGGAGGGTATGCAGTCTGTGTCTGTGAGGCCATATGGGCATTCTTGCCTTGAGAAAGTAAAGCCTATCCTAGGGGCACTTAACGGGTTAAAACCACTGCAATATGCATTAAGCACATGTTTCAAGTCAGCAGGGTGCCCGCATAAGATGTCCTCAAAGCCTAATTTGATAGATATTATGCCATATGCTGCTGCAAATAGTTAGTAATAAAGAAAGTAAAAATTTTATGGATGAGCAAAATAGGAGCTCTTATGGATGGAGTGTTTTTAAATCAGGTGTATAATTTACCTACCGTCAGACCACATGTAGAGTGCATTACTCAATTGAACTTATGAGCAGATAGGAAGGCAGTTTCTTTTAATAAGCACTTCTTCAACTTATTGGCTCTACAATTACTTGCACCAATTACCAGCAGCTGCTGCCTATTTGGTGTTTAATCTTAGACAAGGATTTACATTAGTTTCTAATCAACAAACCATTCAAGGACTCTTTAAAAAAATTTAAATTTAATTTCCCTATTTATTTTGAATTAACTGAAATACTGGATATTTTCATTGTAGTACTTCAATTCTTCTTATGCTCTTCTAAGGCTTTTAGATTTATTGTTGTAACAATTTCATAAATTCTACAAATCCAAGACTACACATCATAAAATATTTGATACAGGCATATGCATGCCTTTAGTATATGCAGCATCAGTATTAACCTTATTAACCCTATATAACTGTAAAGATACAGATGATTGTTACTGCTTTTATAAAACATTAGGCTTCCCATAGAATGGATTAAACTCCAAAACCTCTATGACTTGAACAAGTCTTTAAACTTAGTAGGGCACTGGGTAATATAGCTAGACAACAATTACTAGAGAAAGCATTTTAATACTTTTTAGAGAAATAAAGATATTTTTTGTTTTGGGAAGGAAGGATATTTTCTTTCTCTCTAGACTTCCAAAAATATATTTCTAGAAATTTCCAAGCAACCTAACGACACTTAAAAACCACCTTCTTGCAGCATGAAAATTGTTCCTATTTTCCTGAAACCACAACATGAGAGCATGCGAATCCTGCACCTTCTCTAAAATAATTAGACCTAGATAGTGCAGCCTAATTGTTTCATATTATCATCTGTCAAAAAGAAATAATCAGAACTGCTAACCCCTCTTCCCAAATCCTTAAAAGAGGCCTCAGGATCAATGCTTCACATAGTGGAGAGTCCTCTGTTAATATCTGAATATTAGAACTATTTTCAGAACCCAAAGCCAGATGTGTCCTCTACTACACTGGATCCAAACATGGACTTCAAACTGTAATCACAGAATAATTCATGTTGCAAGAAAATTTGGGAGTCATATGGTACAACCCTTAAACTCCACAAAGCAAGGTCAGCTTCAGTCTTGGTCTTGAATTAAACTGCACTGAAAATGACAACAAAAAAAATGGGAAATTTGGTCTGAAAATGAAGAAATCTATTTAGAAACTCTGTAGTAAGTGTCACTTCCAAACAAGTGATGAACCACCTTCACGTGTCTCAGAAGTTACTTGTATATCCTTCCTTGTTCTATTTCTCCAAAGCATGCTGAAGAAAAGCTGTGGAGGGAGGGGGCAATGTCCTAGGATTCTACTAAAGGCAAGTAAATAGTCAAGCCTTCTTAGCTCTTACAAAAAGAAAAATATTTTTCTAAAAATCAGTTTCTTCATTACACTACCAGTGTTTTAAAGCCACCTAAGACCATAAAACATGTTACCGTTAAAGCTTAAACACTTTTATATTTGTACTTTAAATTCATTTAACTCATGCAGTTAGCTTATAGATTTTTCACCTTTTAATGTGATCTCACTCACAGCTGGGAAAAACCCAACCCTCAGGAATCAATCAGGTATTCACATCAGTTTGTTTAATTGACACTAAGCATAATATCTCTCAATTATGACTGCAAATGCTTTCTTAAAACAAATCAAACTCTCTAACTTACAAAAACAAAACAAAGAAATCTTACACCATTTTAAAAGGACTGACAGAAATCTTGAAGATTAATTCAAAGCTTATTAGGCATTTTGAATGGAGAAAAGCAGAACCCTAAAACCTGAGGTTCAAATGCCAGAAGGGCCTGCTTAAGTTATCTGCTTTTACCCCTTCAATGTGTGAGCAGTACACCTTCTTATCATGTGCCCTAATTTATATAAGATGTTTTTATCTCTCTTACCATGGATCTTCCTCCCAGTATACATGAGGGAATACAGTCGTATTCTTGGACAAACATGCAGTTCTCAAGCGTTTCTTGAAAGAAAGGTGATTTCGTCACATAAACAAAACTAAGGTCACTGTATATATATTTTACTGCTCGTAATTTATATTCTTTCCAGTCCTCTGACAACACCCCGAAGAATGATGTTACTTAAGTACATACAGCTGACTATCCTGTAGAATACATGATCTTAAAAGACACCAGGATTGTAACTTAGTTTCTCTGCTGATACATTAAGGTGCTCAGGCAATTGGGTAAGGATCTTTCTCTCTCTCAGGATCAAATCTATAAAATGCAAAGCATTCATTATGCAGAACCCTCTAAGCACATTAGTCATCCTTGGGAATATGCTTACTGCATAATGAACTTTAGACATGTCTATAATTAAAAAAAAAATATTGTTGTTTTAGAGCTATGCTTGTAGAGAATGTGTAGATTATGTAAACAAAAGGAAATACGAAAACACGGCAACACTGAAGTCCCTAATCTCTCTTAGCTCTTGAGCAGTACCTGAACATCGGTATGTACCTTACTGCATAACACACATTTTTTATTAGTTATATACAGTCAGATACTTGAAAGCATAAAATTAATGATTAAATTTACCACGACACTCTTACACCACTCTGACAGAAAATTTTGCCAGTTGAAAGGGACTCAGAGCAACACTGTTAGGCTTAAAGTAACTGTATCACACCCAATACAAATCACAGTTTGACAATAAACTACGAGACCTAGTTCTACAGCTATGTTTTTAATTAGTTAAGGATCTCATTCTGCAAAGACATTGCCAGTCTTACTTCCCGTGACTACAGTCAATAAGTGGCAACATCTGAAGGTATATCAATGGAAACTATTTTCTTGCTTTTTTGAAACCTTTTCCTGCAGAATGTCAAAGGCATACTGACATTTCTTTTCAGAATAAAATCCATTTTGATTACCTCAAATAATAAACTTTAAAAAAGACCAACGCACCCAGATGCAGCAACAGTCAACTCCCTCCTACCAAAGTCCGCCTTCTTGGCAATTTAAGCAAGAAAATGAAGAAGAATCATTTAGTAATTCCCAAGTGCCAGAAAATACCTTGAAAGACAAAATTAAACATCCTTTGTAGTTGTAGTGTTACTTAAGCTTTATGACAGATACAACACTGGCAACTCCTTCCATTATCCCAAAATTGAAATATTCACCATGAAAGCTATAAAGCCTAACTTTTAGTTATTCCCACAGAATTTTATCTCTTCCTAGATTAAGATATTATCTTTACTGCTCATCTAATAAGATAAATTTGAAATCTTCTAAAACTCTTAAGTATCCCACATTCAGTTCTCCATTGAAAATCTGAGACTCAGGTCCCCAAAAGTACCAGAACTCCTCTGTTACATGCCTAAGCTACCAAAAAGAAAAACAAACCCAAACCAAGTCCCAAAAGAAGGCTTTTTAGTTAGCACAATGAACACTGGTGGTGAGGCTACATAAGAGAAAACAGATTCTTGTATTTCTCAAGATATTTTACTTAGGACATACAAGATCAAGGCCACTGGATCTTGTAAAATGGATGGATAGTAAGGGAATATCAAGCTTTAAGTCTGGGGGTTTCTGTCCCTCTCTTACAAGCTTTTTAAAAAACACATATTTTGAGTTTCTCAAGGAAAGAAAAAGCCCCAGCAACGAAACCCCATGCACCTCTTAAGTAAAGAAAATATGTTTGTGCATGGATTTTATTTTTACAAAAATAGCAGAAATGGAATAGTCACATCTTGCCTGTCAAGTACAGTTTTTTCTTTCTTGAGGTGCCCCGTTAAGGTGGGCACCACAGGGTTCACTGCTGGGCAGTCATGTGAGAAACAGCCATACTCTGGTTATTTCCAGTATGTACACAAAGTAATATCCAAGTGTAGTTAAGAACTACGCTGCAAACATAAGATAAGGAAAAAACATAAAATTTTCACTAGTTTTATTAAACTGGTATTTAAGACATTGACATCTTGGTTAAATTTGAAGTGATGCTTCTTACCACGATTTTTTTTTTTTAAATAGTACACATCTTCTTAAGCGTACATCTGTGATTCTTCTCATTGCCAGATACAGTATTATATATTATAGACATATTGAATAAGGTTAGCTTTAATAAAAAAGATTTTACTCTTTAAAAGGAGGGCTTTTTAATATAATGGAAAATTTTCTTTTAAAAACCAGAATGTTTAATGCATATAATGTGTTGTAAAACAGGCAGCGCATCATTATCACCTCCTACTCAGAACCTTTTTAACTATAATCTCAGTATTTGGGTAGATCAGGTAATTAACAACCTAGTATTACCATAGAAATGAGACTACCATGTTATTTCAAGCGGGTTTTAACAGTCTTTGAACACTAACAACTATATTTTTTTTAACAATTTTGCACTATTTTAAGAAGACAATTTTTTGAAAAATCTAGAAAAAAGATATACAATTTGGTTAAAAACTTCATTTATATAAAGTGTTTCGATTTTGTTTTTTAAGTAACCACGTTTGGACATCTCTAGACTGCTTGTATTGATTCTGAGTTTCTTCTCCTTACCATTCCAAGTTGTGGCTTCATTTTAGCTAATGTTGAAAACACAAAAGCAGTGGTAGAAGAGTCTATTTTTTTTATCAGTTCAAACATTCATTGAACAACAAAATCCAGGGATAGCCAAGCAACAAGGTTTAAAATCCTTCTTTGAGTAGACAATAAAGAAGTAACTGTTACAAGAAAGATCAAAGCAGCTAGAACTACAACTTTTTTCATACCCACATAGTCAAATGGTGTCATAATTTCCTCATTGTTCAGGGACTCCAATGTATTCTGACAAGGAACAGGTATGACTTCAGTCAGAAGCTATTCAAAATAAGTCATTGGATTTAAGATTTCATACTTTAAGACAGTACACTGGGGATTTCTGTTACGTGCACTTTTTTCTTTTTTTTTTTTTTACAGTTAGTTTTACTATATAGCCCACGTGTCTTGTAAATCCCTCAAACATGACCCTAGCAACACTATTTATCTTTTCTACTTGTGGTCAGAGCTACTTTCAAAACCAATTCCTTTGTAAATGAAAAAGTTAGTGTAACTGGTAGGGGCAGTTGTTGGTCTTTTTCTGTTTGTAGTCCCAAATATGACTCTGAATAGAGGTAAGAAGTTAAGAAGTAAAAATTCCTGCTTCATCAGAAAAACTTTATAGCTAAAACATGATGGGTATGGAATTCCTGAAGTGTCATCAAATGGTGCTTTCTCTACTGTAGTATACTTAGATTATAACATGGGTTTTTTTGTAGTGAAGCAGCACAAAAGCTAACCATTTTCATTTCAGAATATCTAAGTGACTGAAGTCCCACTTTTAACCTGCAAAACCCGTTGTTTAATACTGACTTATTATCATGTACATTCAGTGCATATGTTTTATCAGAGAAAAGGTAGTATTAAAAAACACTTTCATAAATGCACCTTAAAAATAGCAGAAACAGGACTTCCTGTACCAGGACATAAAGAACTGGTTTATGATACCTTGCCAAGCATGCCTGCTTTCACCATATTTGATTAAAGCATATAAGTAGGCTGAAGTAGAACTAAGATACAAAGGTTAAAGAACCAAGTACCAAGAACACAGCTGAAAACTTTTGCTCTAAAATACAGTTTATCCCACAGTTAATGTATTTTTCACATAAATTTAGGATTTCCTCCCCAATACTGTGTAACAACTTACTACATTAAGTGATAACATTGAGCACTGTATTAGGTGAGAAGTTTATGATCCTTAACCTTTCCAGTGATTCACAAATCAATGGAAAGTAAAATATTCACCAAAAAGCTGAATATGAACGGGATTCTTACAGTGGCTACCCAGCATGTACAAAAGGGAAAGCAGTACATCAGACCACACAGGATTCTGATAATATGGGTAAGAAAGATGACTAAAGTACTACCCATATTTTTTAGAATAAAAAAAATAAGAGGAGAGTCATTTTGCAACCAGAATTTTCAAAAGAGAGCCACATGGTCTGCTAAAAAAGACACAAAGAAAGACTGGACAATTCAACGTAATACTAGATTGTTTATGGAATAAACAAGATTACACCTACAAAAGAAATGAAAGTTGTTCTGATGAATAATTCCTAAGTTATATGTAAGTAGAGTAGATATTCTGTGCAGCCGTATATACAGCACCTAGTCAGCAATCCATTCTTTAAAACATTTACATTGGCTTTTCATAGGGCTAGTGCTACAAAAGGATCTGGGCAGTAAGCAAGTACAGTTGACACAATTCTTCATTTGAATTGTACTCCATGTACATATATTGGGGCTAACTAGATATAAAATTATGGACTGATAGGACTGATCTATTAAGTGTTACACACAATGCCCTTTCTGACAGTATTATAGCATATCTGATAACAGCCCATATACATGATCTATGTATTGATGAAATACACAGAGGACTGACAATACTGAGAACTCTTCTGAATTAAAAACCAAAAAGCAGTTTCATTTGGAGCTAAGCATGAAAGGCCTATTCATTTTTCATTTATTCCATAGTAAGTGAAAGGTGGCAGAAGTAAAAAGTCTAATTGATTTCTCTTAAGTAAAATAAAGGACTAATACTAGCATTTCTTTACCCTACAGATAGCTTTGTATTGCTGGATAATTGTGGGATTATTATTTCCACTCACAGGAAAAATGCATTTATTTGTTACCATTGCTTCAAGGTATTATTCTGTACTGTTCTGTGTTTGAAAAATCTAGGCATCCTACAGTATATTTAGGCAGAAGTTAATTTTATAAAGTCGTATTTTAATCTCGCAAATTGATTTCTCAGCTCACCACATACAATTTGTCTCATTCCTTACTCTTGTTTGACCTCAGCAACTTCCTGTGAAGATGCAATTCTACTGCTAACTGCAGGGAACATCAGTTAAAACCCGCACTACAAAAGTCACAGCCATCACATTTAGTGATTCCATTTTTCCCCTTCACCATCACCTTTCTAGTTTTCACCCTGATTAACTAAGATTCATATATTATAATTTTGCACATTGTGTCCACTTTTAAAACCTCACAAAGTCTAGACTTCTCAGGCCCATTATTGTGTTTCCAGAAGGGATTCAGGGCTGACTCTGCTTTCAAAATGCGACATTTTTCCTAGTTAGAATTATTCAGAATTCCATAATACACTGAAACCAGGAGCAGTTCACTACTTTTATGTATCTCTTCCTAAATTCTGTACCAAAACCCAGAACCTTTATGAACACAACAGCATTTGTGTTCTTAAGGCAAAATAAATGGCAAAAAGCACAATGGAAAGTTCTCTAAAGACTTAATTGCTGAAGTCATTACTCAAAAACATTCCTTGCCAAATCTGAAGAGCAGAACAGCACTGCACTCCCTGCCTCTCCCTCCCCTGAGCAGCAGATATTGATTTCAAAATTGACATGAATAATGTAAAGAATAAAGTATTCAAGAAAGAGAAGGCTAAGATCCTGAATTCACCAAGCTCCCTAATTTCTAATGGAGGTAAATAAAACTGATAAAAAGGCATTAGGAAGAAGGCAAAAACCACAACGCATACACCAAAAGGGGAAAAAAAAAAAATGGAAAAAAAGAGGCATTCTTTCCCATATAAACATCACATGTATCCATATTTGTCTAGGTCTAGGTCCTTCAATAGTTAGGAAAACTAGCCTTATTATAACATGCTCAAGTACAAATTTACTGACTCATAAAACTCAAAATTGAATAAGTTAATACTGCTCATTGTAGAATCCATGAAACTGGGCCTTTTTCGCTGCCACTTTCTGGTTCCTTTAAGTGCACTTCTATCAAAAGTAAAGCTTTTATGTGATAAATTTCTTTTAGATTAAGATCTCAAAAACCATCTAATTGTCAAAATCACTTTATAGGAAAAAAATGAGCTTGCAATTTTAGTACAGTAGGAATGGAATGCTAAAGTTGTGTTGACTCAGCATATAGTTAGCTACAAATATAACAACTGTAATCAATACAATTGTTCATGACTTCAGAAGACAAGATTATTCTACACTCTGCCCCTTTTAATAAAACTGCTCATTTTCTGTTGTTTTGTTTTGTTTTCTGTTAACAAGTTAAAAGGATATCAGATTTTGAAACATCCAATTTTTTTTTTTTCTGACTTTATATACCCATAACAATATTTAATCAAGTTATTGTGACAACTACTGAGTTCACAAGTACTGAGATAGGCATTTGGGCTACATACAAACTGCTATTATAGGAATCTTACTACTGCAACAACTGACAAACAAAAAAAAAAAGAAAAAAAAAAAAAAAAAGAAAAAGAAGGCAGAAAGCATCAGGTACATTACCTGAATGATGCTATTGGAGTAGGGAGTAGCTATCAGCAAAGCAATGCTTTCATATCGCACACCAGCAGAGGCAAAGATTTCCTCCAACTCATCCATGCTGAGAAGCAGCAGCATGAGCTGTCCCCTCACTTCATTTCCTAAGGCTTGTAACTCAACCTGTAGTCAAAACATAGCTCCTTCAGCCATCCTTCCTTCTCAGAGCGTCTGATGAATTTAGCTGAAAAGCTTCAGAGTGCATTCTCCCCCTCATTTCAATAGTTTACTTGTGAAGGCTGCTTGGTTTTAAATGATATTCTTGCCAGCTGAGGTGTGCTAATTGTTACTCGATGAACAATACTCAGCTGATACCTCTGCCTCTGATGCAATTTACCTGTGCAGTCAGGTGCTGCAATCAAGCATGCTGTTTTCCCCTTCCATGTAACAGCTGTAGATCCTTCACTTAGATCACCTGTTCTAAAAACAGCACCAGCAAAGTTTTCCTTCAAAACCACATATGAATACATATTTATTCCCAATGTGCCTGTATTGAGTGTGACATAATTATATCAGGGTTATTACCCAGTGTCACTGTTATCGTTGGATAATAGAGCTTTTCCTCCTTCAGGCAGATGAAACCTGGCATAGTCACACATAGTCAAAGCTCTAATTGTAAGTACCTACATCCAGGTTCCTCCTCCAATTAAAACAAAATTATAAAGCCCCATGATTCTTCAGGCCACTTCTTGCCTCCATCAGCAAAATCAACTTAGTCTTTTCCTTCACTCACTTCAAAAATACAGAAATAGCAAAACAATTAAATTGTTCTTGCTCATACTTAGTGTAAACCACTACAAATCTGGAAGCCAGATAGCAAATAACAAAGTAGGCCATTAATATTTAAGATACTTTCCAAGCAATATTATAATTTTTTGTAACGTATTCATGTCCGTTTGAGCCTCCTTATGATAAGCAATATATACTAAAGAGTTTAACACAATAAACCTCTAAAATATTACAAGGAAGAGAAAAAAAAATAGAAAACAAAACACTAAAGTACATTACCTTGTAGAAAGTATTTTTAACTCTACATAAACTGTGAAAAATGTAGAGCTTTTATTTTGCATTTGCCTACAGTGACACCTGCTGGAAAGCTCATATTTTCTGTATTTTCAGACTTTGGCCATAATATGACAGTTTAACTTTTGCTGTTGTGATGCAATTCACTTTGGACATACACATGCAGTGGCCACTTTTTAGTACAAAGCTAAATCTTTTTGTATTAAAGGTTGGAATTCTGAGGATCAGTGGCACGCAATGACTTTTTAAGTACTGTTTGGCATTTCAAATAAAAGACGACACAAATAATCTCGTTTGAGAGTATTAGATCAATTGGCTTTGAGAATCGCAGCAGAACAGAGACTGCAAAAATCTCTTGGTTCTTGCTTATACTCTTTATGTCATTTAAAATGAAATATTTCATGCAGAAAGGACATGAACACAGTACAAAATTTCTGCAACTATACAGAATTATTTTGCTCAACTACACTCATGTAAAAAGCAACCATCCACACCAGCAAAAACCCAACTATTCTGATTTCTAATATTGGGGAAAACTGGGTAAATATTGCTGCAATTTTAAACAGCAAAATACATAATATAAAGAATATTCTTTTTACATTAGTATTTATCCACTAAAGTAGTTAAGGTATATTATCTTCTTTTTATACTGTTTTTAACACACAGAGTTCCATGCTATGTATGGATCTTATGCAAATGATTTTTGATTTCAAATGAGACTTTGCATACTAAGGAGTCTATTTTCCCATCAATGCAGAAGAGATTTACGCACATAAGTCCCATTACCATTAATGGGACTCACCCACATAAATCCCCTGCACATTGATAGACCCTTTGGATTTACATTGAAATGGGTCCTTTAGAACCATTACAATGTCAACCTTTTGCCAGGATTCTGCGTATTAACAGTCTTAATGTGTAAAATCCTAGCAAAAGGCACAACACAGAATGATATGAACAGAGCAACAATTTTTACTCTTTGCTGTTTTAAGATGATCTCTAATTATTCTTTATACATCCATATTCCTATCGGTTGTTTTCAAACATTACTTTCCTTATTAAAATTCCTACATTCTATTCTGTATGGACTATCCTCTTTCCTTAGTAAGTACTACCAAAAATCTGCTCCAAAGCATTTTAAAAGAAAAAAAAAAAGTTTCTCTTTTTCACTTGAACAACTTTCCTTCCTGTCATGGGTTCAGCAGCAGCAGTCATTTTTCTTTAAGTAGTAGTTGGTGTAGCACTGTGTTTTGGATTTTCGGCTTGGGAACAGTGCTGATAACACCAGTGTTTATAGTTATGGC
>JASSUY010037852.1:0-13194 GCA_032466535.1 Forpus xanthops | reverse complement strand
TGGTTAAACTTCATCAGGTTGGCATCAGCCCACCTCACAAGCGTGTTAAGGTCCCTCTGGATGGCATTCCTTCCCTCTAATGTATCAACCAAACCACAGAGCTTGGTGTCATCAGCAAACTTGCTGAGGGTGCATCCCTTGCAGGAGTTTTTATCTTTCTCCATGGACCAGGGAGAGGTTAAAGAGACTGGCTGAGTGACTCAGCTGACCGCAGTTGGTGGCAAAAAAATCTCTCCTCAACAGAGCCAATGAAAACATCAGGAAACAGAGCCATCCACGACCTCTCTAAGTAATTTATTCACCCTTACTCTTAACACTTTGTGCCAGCTCTCTCATTTGGTCTGGTTTAAGTTCTCCTCCTTGAACTCTTGTGATGGCTTTCTCTGCTAGCTGGAGAAAGATTTAGTAGGGACTGTTTCCATCCTTCCCACAGAAATCAAGGTGCCTCTGAATCTCCTTTGTGATGACAGGAATAAACGCCTGTGAAAGTTTCTTACTCAGATGCAGTTTTGCCATTTATTGTGTGGCTTTTTGGCAGATTTTAACACTCCTTTGACAGTCATGGCTTGCAGCCACAGCCAGCAGTCCAGGGCCGGAGAGCAAGGCTGCAGTGCCCCATTTCCCCTCCACCTCCCTTCTCCTCCATCCCACATCTCACTCTCAGCCAGGTCAGAGGGATATCGCCCTGGGGTTTTCTGCTTACCAACAGTCCAACCACGCATTACAGACTGGTAATGCTGTTTTCAGGATGCCTTGGCACGGCAGTCAGGCAGAAGACGATGTTGCTGAATTTAAGATGCTGTTTCCTAATGGCCCGGAAGATAACTTGCCTCCTCACCTAAAATAAATTCCTTGTAACTACCCTCCTGCTTGCAGAATTGGTAGGTAACTATTTCAGCCTTTTCTGCATCAACATAACTACCAGTTTTGCAATTTCTATCTGTCATTGGTGGCATTATTTTTTAATATATTTTTTTAAACTCCTTGTTCTTCCTAAATGTGGGGAGTCTAACTATGTTCCCTACTGAAGGACTGTTTCTATCATGGCCTTCCTTCTATGTTTCTGCATTTCGAAGTGCCATGAATATTCCTTGCTTTTTCCTCCTTCTTTGTTACCTGTTTAGTTAGTAATTTCCAGTTGATGCTGAATTTGGATAAGGTTTCAGTTTGAGCTCAGAGCTTGATTGTGGAGGGAGAGGGCTTGACTAACTATTTGTCTTTTGGGCTTTTTATGCCTACACAATTTGTGTTCAGATTTCTTGCATCCAGATTTTGCATCCTAACTAATTTGGCTGGTAGTTTTCAGAAACTCTGGGAAACTTCTTTGATACAACAGTGGAGTTTATTAATTACTGCTTGCAAATCTCCTCTCTTTGGTCATATAGAATGTAATCACTCCACAATGAACAGCCCCAGTGAAAGCAGTTACTTCCAGCTCAAGAATCAATCAGCTGTTATCTGCTGTTTGAGGTCCACAGTAATATCATCTCCTTCTGTGTACCATTGCTGTGTAAGTATTATCTGCTAGATTTAGAAACTCTAGGCTGTTCACCACTGTATTAATGGGACCTCATAAATGTTTCTCTAAATACAAATCACCTATAACAACCAACATACTTTTTCCTCTTTTCTGTGTAAAATAAACTGCTTAAGGAATAAATCAGCCTTTTCATTTCCATGGCCAAGTGATCCTGGGAGCTCCCTGTATTTTCTCTTGGGGTTTCTCTATGAGAGCAGTCGCCCAATTCAAGACTCTCTGCTGTCAGTGAGGCCTTGGAAGACAATGGCTCAGAGAACGTATTTGCCTTACTGCTTCTTCTATTCCTGATGAGATTATAACATACTGCTGCTGGAGGTTTTTTTCAGCCAGGCTAATGCCGTTTTTTAATCTCATTTCCCTTTCCCAGTTGCCCCAAAATTAATAATATGTGAGCATCTGAAAAAATTGTTCATTCTTTGAGTTAGTTCTCAGTTCAGCTTCATTCATTTTATTGTGCCAAATTTGAAGTTTCTCTCTACTTGCTTTTTGTTGCTAATGTAAAATCATCCAGAAAATACAACCAGGAAGATCCAAGCCCCTTGGTCTGAGATACAAGGTACCCCACCATGTCCCTGTGCTGCAACATGTGTTCAGCAAGACAATCACCATCAGCTTCATGCCAGCCAACACAGAACCACTATGTTCAGCCATCTTTAGTGTCAAAAATCTCTGTTGCTTGAGTATTTTTCTTCTTCATCCCCACTCTTGCATTCCTGCACACTTCTATGTGACAAGGATACCTTTGACAGAAGTTTCACTGCTTTGATTATACAAAGGAGTAAACACCACTGATTGATTTAACTTTTTCAAGCTTTTCTCCTGATATTTTAACCTACTTTCAGGCTAGGATTCTTCCTAGCATGGTGATGCACATGCTGCTGCAATACATGTGAATAACTAAACCAGCTGTAGAATAAGATTTTGCCTTTTAGCAAATATTTCTAGCCAAATAAACGACTATAAGTTAACTGTGTGAGCTTCTGAGGAAAAGAAAAAGACATACAAGTTTTGTTTAAAACTAGCATTATGAAGTATTTTACTGATTTTTAGATCTACATAGGCACTTCTGTTGTTACTTGTACTTTACATTCACAACTGAAATTGTAGATTTCTTCTTTTACTAGTTAGCAGTTCCCTGCAGTTGTTTCTATGCAAATGATGCTTGATGTGAAGTGGAAAATCCAACTTTAAAACTGTCTGGAAAGGGAAACAAGAAACTGTATGTTTCTTGTGGAGCCTGATTCAGTGAAAGATTCACCAGTCATTTCTCAAAATTGCATATTTCTAGCGAGGGCTTCATTTATTTGTAGGTAATGTTTTTTCATGTCTCCATTTTGTGCACTCAGGTTTGTGTGTGATAACTTGTTTTTCTGAAGGCAATTAACCATCTAGATTCTTGCGCTTGGGTTGCTTTGAAGTCCCGTAGAGCTGAAGCAATCAATAACTATTAGTCGTTCCATTGAGTTTTTTGTTTTTAATCAGGCCCCCATTAGAAGCATGTGAACGTCTTTGTTTTTCGTTCTTGTTTGAAATGAAGCCAGATATGGAAATCTGGAAGTCCTTTGCAACATAGGGCTTCCACTCTTCTGCAGTTCATAGGGCTTCCACTGCAGTTCTCTGGTCACTTTATTGTGAGCACCCAAGATGAAGCCTTGAAAAGGAGACAAAATATAAATGCTGGAAAACAAATTGTACTTTTTACCATCCTTGTGGTGTTTTAACCATTGAGAACTTATGCCTATAGGTAGTAGATTTATAGTGATTTGCCTTTAGCCTGGCTTTTTCCCCCCTTTACCATAGTACCTGGCGATTGCCTGAGCACCTGGACTCTTGAATGAATCATCTGCACTGGCTTTGGAAGGAAACCTTCTCAGTGCAATAGCAGCAATATCCGGACTGGCCATCAGTTTCTATTCCATTCAGCCTCAGCTGATATATTTCATATGTTTTTGTAGCTGAAGCTGGGCCAGGACTTCTCTAGCTTTGACAGGAGGGCTAAATGAGAGCAGGGAATTTTATGTTCTTCTTCCCACAGCATTCCAGTAACCATGCAGGAAGTCATTGATCAATGGGATTTAGGCAGCGTGCACAAGAAAGGTACGCGTGTGTGGCCTGGTGGCCTTTGCCGCATGTGCTATGACGACACCACCCTCTGATTCAATAAACGGAGGGATAAGAGATGAGGTGGTAAACCACACACACCACTATTATATGATGTATCTCTGTAGCCAAGCGAATGCAGTGTGGTCTGTTTTTAAAGCCCATTCTATAAGGCTGCGTTGTTCTTACTAAAGCTATGGTTTAGATGTGGTCACAGGAAAGAGATTTTCCTGGAAAGTTGCTTAACGTGCTGTCACTGAGGACAAGTTCTCTGACCCAGTGGCTCATCCTACCCTGGGAGCAGGGACAGGATCTGACCTTTCACAGGTCACTTAGGTTTGTTTTACTGTCCTGATTTGTGCCATAACCCAGGAGAAGATCTCAAAAGCCATGTCATCTCCTCAGCAGGCTACTGTGCCTTCAGGCCATGCAGCACAGGGAGGGTGGAAGACATGGTATGCCTGCACACTTGAGCCAGAGTTGTTAGCAGGAATGGCTTTGTCGGGTAGCTCTGCCCTAAATGAAGTCAGACTCATCCCCAGGATAAGTTCACTGACCTTACTGGAGCTGCATGGGAAGAGTATTTGTCATATTAAATATGCTGTGGATACAGGGAGTGAGCTGAAAAGACAGAGGTATTTATCCAATAAAAGTGCATCATTTGTCTGTAGTTGCTTTAGGGTATTAAAATCGCCCTGGAGTGCTTTTCCAGGCCTCTACTTGCCTACATTGTACCAGGAGCTGTTATGCTGCAAAGAAAACTTCACCTCAGCAGTTCATGTGCATTATGGAAGGTGTCAGTTTGACTTTTTATCTTTCCTGTGCCCCAGTTTCCCCATTTGGCCACAGGACATGGCTCGGGGTAGGATGCAGCTGTGGCGAGGCAAACAGGGAAGGGGTTGATGTCAGTTCAGCAGCTCTGTCATTGCATGATTTGAAGCATAAACTAATGAAGTAAATCTGTTTTCCTTCTCTCTCTCTTTCTTATCTGTGATTTTCCACATACAGAGGAAATGGAGAGGGGGAGGCAGCAGGAGGCTGTTATCATGCAGCGATGAGACAGCCTGTGGAGAAAAAGATGCTACTCCTTCAGCGATCCCAAATGTGCTCCCAAATCTCAGAAGAGCTGAATATTTCAGCTGAAAGAGTCAGCCATGAAATAATCTTTTCCCTGGACACCGGAATAGTTATCATTATTGTACAGCATCAACAGTCCATTGAGCTGAACAGGGCAGCCTGTGCAGAGCTAGTGTTTCAGTCTGTCCACCTGCAGCACAGTAAATAATGGCGAGGATAGTTTACTGTTACAGAGGGATCGGAATTGCTGGCTGAATGGTCGCAATCCAAGAAAATGTGTTTTAATTTAGCTAAATGAAAAGTAATACATCTGGGAACAAAACGTTCACGCAGTACCTACAGGACAGGAGATTCTGCCTTGGAAAAACAGGATTATGGGGTCATTATGGTAACTACCTCCACAATAGCTGCTGGTTCAATGGAGCTAAGAGGGCTCAGCTGACTCCAGGAACTTAGAAGCAAATAACGAGACTGGGGGATGGCAGAAGCATGGGCAGGAGCATCCCTGGGCTGCAGCATGAGGTGGTGGTCTCACCGGGTGTCCATATCTTAGCAAGAACATAGAAACATTGGGGAGGACCACTGACACAGTGCCTGGGAAAATAAAAGCCTTTTTGTCATGAAAGGGTTAAAGTGCCACCCAGTCAGCTTTTTGAAGGCAAGGTTGGGTAAGTCTTTATAACACTGAATCCTCATTGCAGTGAGTTACTCTAATTCAGCTGTATCATAAGATCTTACTTCCTACCGGTGAGTTATTCTGACCAGGCAGGAGATGGTAAAGTCACCTTAAGGGGTTACCTTAATAGACATGCCTGAACCCACTGTAGAAGAGAAACCCTCCATCATGAGCATGTGAAGCTTGATTGGGGATTATAATCTCTGAATTCTCATTCCTGTCCCTTTCTGGCATGGTGAGGGATCAAAGGAATCTTCATTTCCCTCATTCTGCTCATTGCTGCAGCTCTGCACTGAGACAGTGACAGTGCCCAGCCTTCAGCTTTAAGATTTTGTGCCACAACAGGCCAGAGACTTTTCTGTGTGTGTTGGAGGTTATCACTGTATTTTCTTCCCCTTCTTCTGAAGCATTGGAACTAGATGGGATAAATGTTTTGGAAGGTCTTTGCCCTTTGGACATGCCTGTGATTGCCACCTCCCTGATGACTTGAATCACCTGCCAGAATTACTTGGGCACATTGCATTAGCCAGTTTCCTGCTTTGGTATCTTCTGGTCTTTACCCATGGCAAGGAACAGCTTTCCTTTCGGAGGACTGTGCTGCCTTTGTCTAGCTGAAGCCTTCAGGCTCAGCACTGGCTCTTCTTGACTGGCCTATGCAGCACAGCAGCTCTGTCAGTTGATCATAACAGGCTCGTCTTCAACCCTGGGAGGTCAAAACATGACTTTGAAGAAAGCATCTGGTCATATCAAACAACAGGTCCAAAACTGTGGTTTTATCTGCAAGTGAAGGACACGAGATCTTAAAATACGCAGAGGGATTAAGGCCACCAAGGCAATATCCATAGGACAGAGTCCTATACTACTGCTATTATCTTTGATCTGTGTTCTCTCATTTACTATTTCTGGAAGGCAAAGCAGCACCTGGCTTTCCCAGCCTTCCTTAATGACTTTCTCATCAAGGATGAAGAAAGATATTTCATGCTGTGGCAGAATTTAAGCCTTTGCGCTTTGCTTCATCCCACCACAACTGCGGACCAGCCTCGCCTCCAGAAACTGCACTTCAGCTTACACTTGAACTTCTCCAGCTTTGCACCTTGGGTTTTGGATCCGCGCTTTAGTAAGAGGAAGACCAGCTGAGATGAAGGGGTCTGACTCCCAGCGCAGACCTTCCCAAACCGTGGGAGTGCTCCACTTGTGCAGCTCTGACCTGGGCCCATCTCTAAATATAACCATAACTCAATAAAATGTAAAAAAGGAACCAAGACATAACTGCAACCTTCCATCCAACAGTAGTTGAGTTATTACCGCAGTTACATCACAGCTGAAACAGGTGCAAGGAAATAAGCCTCCCAAAAGTTTCTATTCAGGAGGGAAATGACTGAAGAAAGCAAAGGCAAAAGAGGAAGGCGGAGGTAGGGGTAGGAGCCAGGGAACAGAGCGGAAGTTGTTTCTCTTGGGATGTGGCCAACTTAGTAGCTGTCCAAACCCAGGAGATGTCTTGGATGCTCCTTCTGTTGCTGTCTTTGCTTTTTCCCATTTTCAGGCTGCCTGCTATCAGACGGCACGATAACTCCAGCATTGCGTTGCCCTCTGAATGCCCTGTTGCCTGGGACCTCCGCAGCATGCTGAACTATGTTTAGGCCTGATACAAGCAGACACACATCCTTCCGAGCAGATTTTGTGCAATTTTCAAGGAATCCTTCAAGGACTCATCAGCTCAAGTAATTCCTCTGCCCCAAAACTATGGGGAAGGGAAACGATTATGGGAAAGCTCATGTTCCTCCAGCAGCTGCAGTCGCGTTGGGTGGGATTCATCTGACTAAACATAGATGTCTCCATCTGAGCTAGTCACGCTAGGCCCCCTTTATGGAGGAGAATATGGGGAAATATAGGCAAAGCTATGAGTCATCCCCTCCCCAGGTCAGTGTCTAAACCAGGTCAGGCAAATCTTGCCCATTTCTCTTCTTGTAAAAGGAGCTGCAATGAATAGGCCAAGTGTAGGTCTGTAAATTTAGGTGGTGCCCATCCTTTATGTGGTATTCAAACCAAATGATCTGAGCTGGGACCAAAGGGCCAAGCTGTGGTGAGGGCATTGCCAGCAAATTCTGAGTAACCACAGCCCAGTGGGGTAAATTGGCTCAGATGGAGTTTATTTCACTGTGGGGTGGGAGGCAAGGAGTGCAATGCGGGAGAGGAAATGGCCTAAGAAAAATGCCTATAAAAGTCACTGTGGGATGTCACCCTAGTGCCAAGACTATGTTTGTTTTGAATCAGAGCAGGTAGCTCTGCTTTTCTGTTTGCAGGCTAGAGTTACTGCCTTCCTGACACCACTGCAATTCACTACCTGACCAGTTACTTCCCCACTCCCAGCCTCTCTTTCCTTTCCACCTCTCCAGACTGCAATACTGTGGGTCCATCTTCACATCCCTGCAGACCATCAGAGCGCTGCTGAGTGCTCACACTCCCACACAGGCCTGGAGCAAAAGATGTTCACCACTGATGGTGGAGCTTCGAGTCCAGTGCCCTTCCAAGTGCCACAAACACTTGGGCGTCTTCCTGCAGGACACTGGCTGTCTGCACCCTGTGCTGTGGCTCCTGATGCACAGCTCTGCCCATGTCCTCCTCCCAGCTGCCTGGCCTAGCGCTGAACTGGGTGTTGAAACAGAGGAGCATTTCCCATGCTACGTGTACGTCAGGGATGCGTGGGGAAAGGAAGTGCAGCAATTGCCAGAAGCAGCAGTGAAGTGACTGTGTGGTGTTATCATCTGATGAGAAAAGTAATGAAGCAAAAATGCCTTGAGCGTGCCTTGAGCCAGCTCCTCTGTCAAGGGATCACTGCTGGGGACCCTCAAGACCTTATGTGCACCCATGAGTAAGAGCATAAAGCATGCACACAAGGTAAATAAATGGTTAGAGGGAGCTGCTCCAAGTCAAATTCCTCCCCCCAGACTTTTTTCTTTTCCTCTCTCACCATTGAGACACAAACAAAAGCTCAAGTGATGTCATGGGGCAATGCATTTGGCAAGTTTCTCTCCGCTGCGTCCTGGTATGCAACAAGTCTGTTTACTGGCACTGTCTTTGCATTTGCCAGAGGTGGCACATGCAGAAGATACAGCAGAGCCCAACAGTACAAAGCAGAGTGCAGAGAAGGGATGAGGCTTTTCACATCTACCGCAACTGGTTCAACTCAGTGCTAACCTGAAGCTAAAGCATTGGGCCAAGTGCCAAATTCCAACTCCCTGCTGTAGGTCGGTGACTGACAGCGTGGGGGCTGGTGCTGCAGGGGCCTTTCATTTCCCTCCCAGAAAAGTGAGTTAATTTGCTTAAAAACAGACAAACAACCCCGTGTGTGTGTATGTGTGTGTGTTTGCACGTGCACATGATGTACTTTGGAAAGACCTAAGGAGTGCAAGTCCTCAGAAGATGATGTGGGAATTTAGGACTAATCTTGACCTCAGGACTTCGATTCCTCAGCCTCAGCAGCACACTGATGGACAGTTTTGTGCTGAGACTTTTCAGAGATCCCTTTTATCTAGTTGCTAGGCAGAACGGATGTTCTGGTGCCTTTAACCCTGCCAGAGGATTTGGTATCAAGGCATCTCCTTGCTTTGTGCTTGGATATTTCTGGGAAAGCCAGCTGGGAGGTAAGGAGAGGTATGTTCATTAAGTGCCTTCACTTGGTGTTAAAGGGCCAAGCACGCTCCTGCTCCTTCACCCTGCTACGAGCAGCTCACTGAGATGAGCAAAATGGTTAAAGGTGCATGATGAGAAATCAGCCTGGTAATTTCATTACCCCCAGGGAGGGGTGGCTGCCGGTCACAGGTATCCAGGCACAGCCCCGGGTGGATGCTGGTTCTTGTTTTCTTGTTCCCTTCCTCTCGGCCACAGTCCCTCTCCGGGAAATAACATCTTTGCTCCTCATTCATTAATGCTCTGGCTGTGAGATTTGTGTATTGGAGCCAAGTGGCACAATCTGACCTGCGCTGTACGATCAAAACAAGCTGTCCCAAATAGTCACCTCCCTGACTTGAAGTGGAAGCACCTAGGGTGGGATCTCCAGGGATCCCATGTGCCTGCATCCCTTGAATGAGTCGGTACCAAAGCCTATTAATAGAAAGAAAGGAAGGGAAAGGGGAAAAAAATCATTGCTCTCTGCCTAGCTCTGCTTGCACAGAAAGCCTGTTCTGTGCTGCTGGCATGCTGCAGTGCATCACCTCAGTCATTGTTCAGCTTTCTATCTTCTATACCAGCATATGAGGTTTTTTTGGCTGCAGAGACCTAATTATCAGTCCCACACAGCTGAGCCCTCTGTGCCACCTGAGCAGTGTTTGCCTCATGCTGAGGTGACCAGCCTATACAGAGATTCACTCCAAAGGTGCATCCTCTTTATCCCTTGCTTTCAACAGCTTGGCTAAGAAGCCTGAAGCTTTCCTGAAGGTGACAAAGGGCAACAGCTGAAACCATGGATCTGCTTCCTCCACTGAGAAACAGATCCAAAAACGTTTCACCATTTCAGCCCACTGAAAGAGCTGGCCTGGGCCCCATGCAGCTCTGGGCCTGCAGCATTCTGAGAGCTGAGCAGGCATGTAGGCACTCTTGCTTTAAGAATTGATTTCCTAAGTGAACTGTCAACTCCCGGTGGCTAGAGAAATCTGCAAACAATTTCTAGTCACTGAACAAAGCAAATCTTTGTCCCGTGCTGTAATAGTTCATTATTAAATAAAGGACCCTTTGTTAGGCTATAAGAAACGGCGTGCACTCTGCCGCTCTTCGCAGTGTGCCTTGGTGTGACTTTGCAATGCATGTGAAATTGTGTATTTCATGTCCTGTGAAAAGAGACAGAGCAGGTTATTTTAATGTCTGTAGGAAAGCTCAGGGTGAAGCCAAGATCACAGCACAGCTCAGATGATTGAACTTTATTGCTGATGCATTTGATTCATGATCCTATGAGAAAACCCCGAGACTGGACTTTCCTGTATAGTAACAGGGTAAATCAGGAACAACATGGGTGAAATTACTAGTGAGGAGAGAGAGGGTAACTTTAGCAGCTGGAATTCCTACAAGTTGTGTTACTTACTGGGCCATCTCTTTGCAGTTCCAGGCTTAAATGAGTCAAAATGGAATCAAAGAGCATCAGTGTTTACCCATCCAGGAAAGCAGACATGTTTCCAGCTCCCTCTTTTCTTTTACTCTTCACCCAGCAAGCTGCCAGTCATCTGCCACTCTCTGCCCTACATCTGAGGAGCCTCAATACTCTGCTCAGCATCTGCTTGTGTTGACTGTTAGCATCACTCTGTGATGGACCCGGCTGTGGCACAGGCATAGCAGCCATACGCCCTCTGCTCGTATGAGAGGGGAAAGAGGATCAGACCTTGCTTCACACAGAACTGAATCCACATGGTCCAAAATGCTTCTCCTACTCCAACTTTAAGGCATAGGATCTTCCTCTCCCTGCCAGTACACAGGCCCTTAGGCTTGAACTCTGCTAAACTCAGTGTTTTCCTTTGCATGTCATTCAAACACATTCTACCAGGCTGTGACCTTCCAACCAAACCAGTCATAGAATCATAGACTCGTTTGGGTTGGAAGGGATCTTAATGCTCATCCAGTTCCAATCCCTAGTCATGGGAAGGGACACCTTCCACTAGAGCAGGTTGCTCCGAGCCCCATCCAACCTGGTCTTGAACACTGCCAGGGATGGGGCAGCCACAGCTTCTCTGGGCACCCCATGCCAGTGCTTCAGCACCCTCACAGGGAAGAACTTCTTCCTAATGTCTGATCTCAGTCTCCCCTCTGTCGGGTTAATGCCATTCCCCTTGTCCTGTCCCTACATTCCCTTGTCCAAAGCCCCTCTACAGGTTTCTTACAGCTCCTTTAGGCACTGGGAGCTGCTCTAAGGTTCCCTTAAGGAGCTTTCTCCAGTCTGAACTAGCCCAGCTGCCTCAGCCTGGCTCCAGAGCAGAGCTGCTGCAGCCCTCAAAGCATCTCCATGGCCTCCTCTGGACTTGCTCAGCTGTTCCAGACCATCACATAAGCTTGCATGCTCCCATAGTTTCTTCTCTTGTGATGTTTCCACAGGATTGGCAGTACATGAGCAGGGCTGTAGTTATCCTGCTCTTTCCTTCCAGCTACTTTACATAAAGTGGTTGCTATTAATTACCTACTCTGCAGGCCATCAGCTAGTTCAGGTAGTTGCACTCAGCCCTTCCAGAGCAAACCCGTGTTTTTCCTTACTTACCACTTCCAAATGCTGTTTAGAGCATCTGCAAGAAGCTTCTACGTATCTTCCAGATTCATCTTGGTGGCAGAGTCACTACTGCTCCTGCTACTGCAAGGCAGTGTGCGGTTTGCTGGGGATGCCCTATTCACTTGTTCGGATGCTCCCAGGGACAAAAGGGAGGCTAAAGGCACTCATGTCCCCCAGCCAGACTCCAGCACCACCTTCCCCTGTGCTTTTGTTGGTTTTGCCCTCGCTGGTGTTTGTCCATCCATAAAGGCAGGCAGGAAGGTGGCAGTGGAGGCTAGAGAGGTCTCGTCCCTAGGAACGTGCGGCTGAAGCCTTGCAAGGCAATGGGTCTACATCGCGGGTGCAGCCCAGCAGTGATGCCAGCAAGAGCATGAGAAGCACATCACTTCCCTGCATTACAGCCGGGTCAGCTAACAAAGGCTCTCACTTCACAGCAGTCCCCGGCAGAGCCCGTGGGGAGCGGGATGCGGCCCATCCGCCAGGACAGCCCCGCACAGTGAGCCGGGTCTCCCACACCGTGGCAGCACTGAACTGCTCATGCATCTCAGGATCCTAAAGACGGCTCTTTCCCCGCTGCTTCCGACCCTGCGAGCTTCCGCGCAGCGCCAGGGGAGACAGGCTCACTGCTGAGCCCTCGAGTGCGAATGCTGAAAGGTTAATTAGAAGCCAGAAAGCCAACGTGTGATGGAGCTGAAGAGACGTGTGTGACACTGAGCGGCACAGCAGCACCACCACAGTGCAAACCAGGCACCCGGCCTTGCTCCCGAGTGGAAGGATGAAGACAAGGAAAATCCCTTCCCTCTTGCCATCATACTGGCTGCAGGCAAGGCTGCTCGCACCAACCCCACTGCACAGGCAGTGGACTTTAACTGGGGATGGAGGCAGGCCGGGCTGTGCAGGACGTGCACTCTGTGCCCGGTATCACTTCCATGTCCTCAGCCCCGGCTTCCCGGCGCTCCCGGGGACACGACTGCATTGCCACACTTCCCACACTGCACCCGGGGGATTTTCCCGGGAGGCAACTGTCTCATCGTTCTGCTTTTGCCATTTGTTTACCTTTCAGGAAGTTTTCCCTTTCGTTCCTCCCGTGATGTAAGCTGCAGATGGGATTTTCCAGCCATGGGAGCAGGGTGGCATGGGTCTACTCCCTGCTTTGGCCGCCCTACCTAGACCTCAGGGACTGGAGCTGATGTCCAGCTTACTGGCAGCAGCAGTGGTGAGGCAGCTGTGGTGCTCCCCCCCCAAAGGCCTCAGATGTGCTTTTTGGAGCCCTCCTGCACTGCAAATATCACGATAAGGTCCTTGGAGAGACCTTACTTAAAAGTGGGGATACTCAAAACCCAGAATGCACCCAATTTGAAATTGTTGCTGGCCCCATTGCTGCTGCGTGCACACGGTGACTCTAAAATCATAGAATCATAGAATAGTTAGTGTTGGAAAGGACCTTAAGATCATCTAGTTCCAACCCCCCTGCCATGGCAGGGACACCTCCCACTAAACCATGCCACCCAAGGCTATGTCCAACCTGGCCTTGAACACTGCCAGCAATGGAGC
>JASSUY010037851.1:0-20469 GCA_032466535.1 Forpus xanthops | reverse complement strand
GCTCGGCGCGGAGGCTCCTGCTGAAACCCGACCCAGCGCCGCCCTCAGCCCCCCGCTCCCCCCGCTCCCCCCATCCCCGCCCCGCCACCGGAGCGCGCCGGCGGAGCGCGGCCTCCGAGCGGCCCCGGGCTGGGATCCGGGGAGGTGGGACCCCGTGGCGGGACACGAAGGGTCCGAGGAGCAACGTCAGGGAGAATGGCTGGAGCCGGGGTAAAGAGGGATGGGGAGGAAGCAACGGGCACCAGGAGCCCGGGGAAATGGGAAGGGATAGGCAGGAGCGAGGACAGGGCAGTGTTGGGATGGGACAGGGCAAGGAGAGGGCTGGGCAGGAGATGGAGGGAGCCTGTGCGTGACACTGGGGGAACTGAGGCCACGATAGCAGAGGCACGGCCCATTCTCTGCTCTCTGTTCCTTCCTATGCAGAGAGCCCAGAGTCCAAGAGTCTGTAACCTGTAACATGCTGGCACCTTGGCTCACATCAGGGCATCTAATATCCATCTGGAAGGTACTATCTTATCTGTAGTGCCTGCACTGCAGGTGGTTGGGTCTTACTAGTCTATGATGAGTCAAACCAAGACTCTGGTGAGTGACTGTAGAGGCTTCGCTACCAGTGGCTTCTGCTTGGCTTAGCCTGGCCACTTGAACAGCTTTTCCCTGCTCCAGCCAGGTCAGGTCCCAGAAGTACTGGTGTGCTGGTTGGGAGCCCCTCTGCCTCCAGGCCAATAATCACTGCTGGACCTTTTATTCTACCTTCTTATTAGAGAAGCTGCCATTGACTACTGGCTATGACAGTCCATTGCTAAGATCTTGAGCTATAAAGACCACAGCTCAATGTGCTTCCTCAGGAGAATGTCTAGGTTCTTCCATCAGTGACAACCAATGCAGAGAACATGGATAGGCTGGATCAATGGGCCAAGGCCAGTGGTATGAAATTCAGTAACACAAAGTGCTGGGTCCTGAACAACCCCATGAAATGCTCCAGGAGTGGGAAAGAGTGGCTGGAAAACTGTTCATGGAAAAAGACCTATGCTGGGGTACTGATTGACAGAGCTGAACATGAGCAGCTTGTGCTTAGGCAGCCACAAAACCACCAGCATCCTCTCCTGTATTAGCACCATTGTGGCAGCAGGACCAGGGCAATGATTGCCCCCTGCACTGGGCACTGGTGAGGCTGCACGTCGAATCCCGTGTTCAGGTCTGGGCCCCTCACTACAAGAGAGACACTGAGGTTCTGGAGTGGGGCCAGAGAAGGGCACCGGAGCTCGTGCAGGACCTGGAGCACAGTGTGATGGGGAACGGCTGAAGGACATGGAAGGGGGCTGGCCTGGAGATAAGGAGGCTCAGGGGAGATGTACCGCAACTTTTCAATGCTTAAAGGTGGCTTATAAGAAAGATGGGCAGGACTTTTTAATAGAGCCTGTAGCGATAGCATAAGGAGTAATGGTTTTAAACTAAAGGAGAATAGATTCAGACTAGATATAAGGAAGAATTGGTTTACAGTGAGGGTGGGTTACAGGGTGCCAAGAGAAGCTGCAGCTGCCCCATCTCTGGCAGTGTTCAAGGCCAGGTTGGATATGGCTTGGAGCAACTTGATCTGGTTCAGGATGTCTCTGCTTGTTGTGGGTGCTTGGACATGATGACCTTTAAAGGTCCCTTCCAACCTTCCAATTTACAACCTGAGGATGTATGGGCTGAAGGAACAGAGCAGTAGGTGAAAATTGGCTGCACCTCTGGGCTCAAAGTACTGATCAGTGACTCAATATGGAGTTGGTGCCTGCAAGCCAGGAAAGTACAGCAAGCATTGAACTGTGAGCCAGTGTTGTGGCGTGTGGTGACACAGAGTGCAAGTCTGCAGATGACACTCTGAGGAGTGGCTGATATGTTGCATGGCAGAACTTAGGTGAAGAGAAATGTCTAGAAATTCAAAGGATTGGATTAGTAGAAACCTTATGAAGTTCAATGAGGAGAAGTACAAAGTTCTGTTCCTGAGGCAGAATAACCTGTAACTTGTACAGAGTGGGAACCAACCAAATTGCACTGCTGCTGAAAAGAACCTGAAGGTAGGGGTGGAATCAAGAGTCATAGTTTGCTCTCGTTGCAAACGAGGCAAACAACTTCTTGCACTACACAGGAGAAGGGTAAGCAGCAGATCAAGGGAAATAGTTATGCCCTCAAGCTGGGAGGTGGTGAAGCCACCGTGAATTCCCATGTGCATTCCTGCCCCCCCTGTTCATGAGGTATATGGAAAACCTGTAGCAGATAGGTAAGGGCCAGGCACACATGACAGATTTATAAAGAGGCACTGAAGAAGCTGGGTTTGCTCAGGCTGGTGATGAGTAGCTTAAGGGGCTTCTAGATGACATCTTACTGTTACTATAGGGCATGTTAAAAAGATGATGGCACCAACAGAACAGTAACAAGGGGTACAGTTACAGCCTGGGAGATTCAGGGTGAACATTTGGGGAAGTGTTTTTCACCACGAGAATTGTGCAGCCCTGGAAAAAGCTACCCACAAGGCTGATCTGACCTAGTGTTATTGCCACCCACAGAGGCTGATCTGGCCTAGTGTTATTGCCACCCACAGAGGCTGATCTGGCCTAGTGTTATTGCCAGTCTGCCTTCAAATGAAAGGTTGCACTATGCATCTCCAGACACTCCTTTTAATGAGAAGGGCTGTCTACAGTGAATCTGAGAATTTCGTTCCATTTCTGTTATGCCACTCCTTAATAATAGTTTTTAGCTTTTATGATGTCCTGGACACCCTCTATACTCATGATGTCTCCTTACTTCATGTCACTGAGAAGCACTTTCAGTGTATTGTGTTTTCCCTTTGAGATCTTCACTGGAAAAGTTCAACAGGTAAGCTCCAAACCTGGCCCTGACCAGAGCACGCATCTGTTGGAGCACAAACTTTTTGAGTTTCTGTTAAATTTTTCCCCAGTCTTCTACATCTTACAGTTTTCAGATTAATTTCTCTCTTCTCCACTTGAATAAATAATTCCTCATGTGTCACTGTAGCACTGCAGTTCAGATACTGACCAAGCTTTTTTCCTGGCCCCGCAAAAAGCACTTCTAAAACAAGATGTCTAGTGTGCACTGTAGCAAACCTGCTGCATTTGATCACATTTGCCAGTTATTGTCATGTTTTCAAGTCATCATTTCTCTTTAAAACCTGCCTTGAACCCTTCATACTCCTGCAAGCAATCTGGATTTTCCATGGACATTCACTTCTGTCCTCCTTTCTTCAGTAATCTGTTATGTTTGTCATTCTTCGGCCCCATGCACTGCCCCAGGTCATTAAACAGCCCTCCTCTCAGACTTGCAGTTTGTACACAAGTGTTGTCTCTACTTAGGGATGGAAATTGGTACATTCCTTTTGGTATCCCAGTAAATTCTAATTTACTATATATTCTTGATCCCCCTTGGCATAAAAATGTAAGTTAACCTACACCTTGTAAGAACAACTAAGATACAGAAACAAGAGCAGAATTCTGCTACTCAGCTATTCAAGGCAGAAGGTTACTGGTAGTAGTAAAGGTTGGGACAGGACTGCTGTATAATGCCTTTCTATAGAAATTAATAACATGGAGAACAGAGTATAGAGAAGGGGGCACATTGTGAAGGTGAGTCTGGATTCATCAGTGCTATGGTGAACTTGAGAAATGGCAATAATGTAGGAGCCAGTGAAATTGGGCAAACGGAGTCAGTAGTGACCGGAGCATGGCTGGGAGGCAGCAGAGAAAACACACTCTGCATACTTTGTGTTGTCCTAGAGCTATAGGCAAAAGCTGCACTGTAATGGGATGTTGTGCTCTCCCTCGTGTTGCTTTTCTGCCACAATGACCCTGATCCTGGAGTCAAGCACATCCCTACCCAGATTGGACTCTCCATGTTCTCACCCTCATTCATAGCAGGTGGGAAGTGGTCTGTCAGTTTAGCACCTTCCTGCTAGATGGCAGCTGCTCCTGAACAGGATAGGAGCAACTAGCAGGTAGCCTGGCAGCACTAAGTCGCTTGGAGGCTTCCACACTCGCAGGCTGAAGCATAGCTCAAAAGTCCCAAACAGGAAATCCTTCTGGGATGTGCTTAGGCTCTGATTCCCGGATGTTCACAGCCAGCAAAGGCTTCCTGCGTTCAGAATGGAGGTTAAAAATAAAAGAAGGCAGGCACCTGCTAGGAACATCCATGGCTGAGAGCGGGAGAAGGAAGCACAGCTCTCCCCGAGACAGGAGTAAGGGCTTTTGGGTGAGATCCCAAGTTTGCCCCTGCCATTTGGTATGCCCTTGAAATCCATGAAATAGAGTTGCAAAAACATTTCACCCGCCAAATGGGGCTGGCCCCTCGGCTTTGTAGCTCTGTACTCAAAGCCTCGACAAAGGAAACGCTGCTGAAGGTAACCTGAGTTAGATCTGAACCTTACAGTAGAAGAGTTCTGCAGTTCCTACTTGTCAGGATGGACACAAAGCTTCTGTCACATAAAGGTCTTGCAACAGGCACGTTTCTGTGTTGCAGGGTTTGTTCATGAGTAGCCTGGAGCCCTGAATGCCAGGTCCTCTCCCTGTGCTGCATGTGGTGGGCAGTTAGGGTACAGCAGGTTGAGTTCTTGCCTTCTCTTTACCTCCCAGAGCCTATTTTCCAGGGCTCTTTTTTGTACAGTCCTAAATGCCCTGAACACTCGATTATCCACCTTGCCTCCTTTTTCAGAGGAATTTTCTAGCACAGCAAAACCTGTGAAACAGTTGGGCTTAAAATGTTGCTCCTTGCTGCCTCCTTGTCTTGGAACTTACATTACATTACTTACATTACACTATCCATCTTGCAGGCTGGGAGTTCCACTGCTCATCATTTCAGCAGTCCCACACCTGGACCGGTTCTTAATTTTGCCAGTTCCCTGCCTTCCCAACCAGCAGCTCTCTTGGTAGCTCAGCATGGGACTTCTCAAAAAGCCCATTTGATATTATTTTAAGTTATAGCAGCATCTAAAGGTTAAGAGTTCAAGGGCAGCAATAAAACAATTAATGCTCAGAAGAGAAGAACAATCAGAACAAGTAGGTAGATCAACAAGGAACATGGAAAGGTTACAAGTGAGATAGCAGCTATGTTCTTTTCAGGTACTTCCTAAACAGCAGAGCAGAGGCAGATTTTAAACAGTAGGAAAAATAAATCCAGGGCTGTCAGCTGCTTTATTCCCATCCCTCCCAGAGAGTTCCACTGAACACAGGATCCCCTGTCATGCTCAGCAGATGTGCACTTAACTAATTCTTCAGGTCCTCCCATAATGAAGACTTCATAAAGCTGCCAGTTCATTGATTCAGTGCTAATTTTTTCTTTGCTATTATTTAAACCCATTCTTCCTTGTACTATGTATCTTGTACTATCCAGTGTCATGAACGCTGGAAATAGACTGTTCTCTTTGCAACTGTCTTTTACAAATCAAGGTGGTTCTCGTATCTTCCCACTTTTCTTCAAGTGAAACTGCCCCAGAGGATTTAATCTTCGCATCCTGTATTTTCTCAACCTCCAGCCATCTCCTCTGGACTTTCTCAGAGTTGTCTACATTCTCTGAAGAGCCCTAAGACTGATCACAGTATTGTGGCTAAGGGCCTTATCACAGCAAAGCAGAGCCAGAAATGTTACTTCATGCATCCTGCCAGTCATATTCCTGTTTATACCATCTCATATGATGTTACATTGGTTTTGCAACAATGTGCCCATAGCTTATTCATATTCAACCTGTGGGTCACTATAAACTAAACACTGAGAACTACTGTAGAGATGTTTGTTTCTCAGTCTCTGTCTGTACATCTTATTATGCCTGCCAAGTGGATAATCTTCCTACAAGGAATAATAATCATCAATGTTTGTTTAGCACCTTGACTAATAAACTGTAAGGAAGAATGGGCTGACCAAAGAGAAACACACAGAACAATAGGGAAATTATATTACTGCAGCTTTAGTGATACTAATTTAATGTCCAATATTTATAAAGACTGTAGAAAACTCAAAGCAGTCAGTCAGAAGAAGTCAACGTTGATAGAACAAGTTTTCACATGGAGAGCTTCAGAAAAATTCCAAATACAAGTGATTTCTAAGGGTCTGTAAGAATGTTTTTTTAACTGTGTATAATGTTTCAATCTAGCCAACAAACAGGAGCATTGGTGTGGAACGGCCATTATACAAGCTAATAGTAAAGAGCAACAGTTCAACTGAAGGAGGAATTAATCACTAGAATAACTAAGAAAAAGGCATAAGAGGTCCAAAGCAGTCCAGGTTGTCCATCTTTGGCTGAACAGAGTGCTGAGCCGCCTTGTCTAGATCATGCTTTTCCAAGAGAGGTTGGACCAGATGATCCTTGATGTCCCTGTCAAGACCCACTCCAAGCTGGCATTCTGGTGTTATGGTCTTTCTCAAGAGATGTGCTGGCTCAGCAGATGTTACAGGGTTTGAAAAGGAGTCTCTCCTTGAGGTTCTCTGAGATTTGTGATTCCCAAAAGGCACCAAGACCTAGTGGCTGAACTGCCCCGTGTACGCTGCCTGCCCCAGCAGGCGCCTTCCAGAGACAACTAAACTGTGCCAAACCAAAGAATGATTTTTATGATGAGAAACTGGAAGATGACAATGAAACCGTCTAATACATTTTAGTCTGTGAGCCAAGACAAAACTGAAATCAACATTTCCAGAGCAGGGAGTTGACTGAGCTGAGCCCTGTGCTACTGACGGCTCTACTTCCTGTCCTGGCTTCTTCCATCCTCCTCTTCTGGAAGCTCTTCATCCACGTTTCTGCACCAGGGTGACCTCATTTGGCAGCAGCCTCTGCAAACATAATGCTGACTGAAGCACACCATTCTCATAGGTGCCTCTTAGAAAGCTGCTCACCAAGGCCTGGACTTCCTCCCTGCTAGCAAACAAGTCTCCTTCTATTCCCCTGAAAATCAGCTGGGAGGAAGTGAGATGGGGAGGTGGTTTCCGAAATCCTGAGGATTGTGATTACAGACAGTCTCAGGACCCATGGAGTGGGGGTGGGGAGCACAGAAGCTGCATCAGGAATACAGATCATTTTCATGTGAGGTGAACACATGCTTTTGATCAGCAGCATTCACAAACATACACAAGTCTGATAGCAAAGGGCCTGTTGGTGCTTTTAAAAGGAAGAAAACAATCTGAGGAATATCCCTTCCCAAAGAACATGGGTTTTGCTTTGAAGGAGCTTTCTATATATAGTGAGGTGATTATTTCAGAATGGAAAATGTTTGTTCAGGAAGGAAGGGCTCTGAGATCAGCAGAGTTGAGTCTCACCCACATGCGATCGACTCCACTGGGCTCTTCTGCCCATCAGCAGGGAGCCGGAGGAGTCTGCAGAGGAATGCAACTGTCCAGCAATCCCCCACCTATACCTGAGTGCTGACCCCTGGAGCATGGGGTCAGGCGCTGGGCTGCCACAGAGGGGCAGGATCTGGAGTATCATCTGATGATTCCTCCAGGAAAAACACAAATGCAGAAGGTTTGACCTTCTTTTGTCTTAGACAAATGAAGTTTACCACCTACAGCCGATGCACACTGGGATGCAACAAGATATCCTACTGGTACACTCTACTCCTGCACATGCCAGCAAGCAAACTGGGAACAGTGCACACTGACCAAACAGCCCTTTCTAAATATGCTGCAGACATATGTAGGGTCTGAACTGCACTAAATATACCTGCCACAAATAGGCACGGGAAGCTGCGGTTCTTAAAGTAGAAAGGGTGACACACCAACGCACGCTGCTACCTCACCGACAGGAGGGAGGAACTGGTGTGATACATCTCCATCTAGTGGACATACATGGGTTACACAATCTTAATCCATGGATAGTAGCTGTAGCATTGCTTATGAACCCAGACACAGACCAGTTTGCATGCTAAATTTACAGTGTATAAACTATTAACCTCCCCCCAACCATTAACTTTCAGTTTAAGCTTCCGTAATGTATGTAATTTAACACAGACGTTACCATTAGGTAACATCAACTGCTCTAATCCAACTCACAGTCCAAAAAACATCCCATAGGTTAAGAATACCACGCACTTTAAAAAGTTACAGAGATCTGCAGGTTAAAGCCCAGCCATGCAGCTGCTCCACAGAAGAGTCAGGCTGGAACTAACCATCAAGTTGATTCTGCTTTACATAACCCTTGAGGGATATAACTGACCTTGCAGAATGAAGAAAATCAGTTTGGTTTATGAGTCAACTTAATGATTCTTAAGTATCTAAAAATAAGCCAGGCCACTGTGAGGCTCTGAGAGAAGGAAGAAGGGAGAGGTAACCCAGGAGGAATATCACAATCTTATACAAGCAAGAAGATACAGAGTAAGGAAAACCAACGTCCACCTGGAGTCAAGTCTGGCAAGAACTGTGAAGTGCAACAAGAGAGGCTTCTGCAGGTGTATCAGCAGCAGTAGGAAGACTCAGGAAAACATGAGTCCACTGCTATTAGCACCCTGGTGACAAAGAACACAGAAAAAAAGCCTTCAGGAATCCCTGTTGTGAAAGATCACATTTGTCAGGCACAATTTGCGCTTAGTGACACTGTTGGCTGTCACCCATCACCTCCATATTGTCCATGTGCCTTAGCATAGTCTCCAGGAGGATCTGCTCCATGACCTTGCTGGACACTGAGGTGGGTCTGACCTGCCTGCAGTTACCCACATCATCCCTTTTCCCTTTTTAAAAATGGGGGTTATGTGTCTTCCTTTCCAGTCAGTGTGAACTTCTCAAATATGATGGACAGTGGCTTAGGAACTTCACCCACCAGTTCTCTCAGGACCCATGGATACATCTCACCAGGTCCCACAGACTTGTGCACATTCAAGTTCCTTAGATGGCCTCAAACCTGATTTTCTCCAAAAGGGGTAGTTCTTCATTCTCCCAGTCTCTGCCTTTGCTTTCTGCTATTATATATTATCTGTCATAGGAGACATGACATTTTTTTCCATGTTTCCTTACTGCATGCCTCACCTAGAGCACAGCAGAGAGGTTTTACAATGCTGCCTAATTAACTTCTGGAAGGTGTTTAGATTTGTAAGGAAGGCAGTTACAGGATATATATATAACTGTATATGTATATATATATACACGTATATAACTGTTAATTTCCAGTTTTGTAAACTGGAAATTGCACCTTATCTGTTTTGTGACACAAAGGCAATTTAGTGGCTGCCAAAGACTTTCATCATCAGTCATAGATAGGATCCTTCCCTGTTCATGTTTATCAAGAGAATATCTTAGAGGAGAAGAGAATCATACACTTTGAAAATTTAAATTTAAAATCACACTAGGGCTTGTGGGAAAAATAAAAAAGGAGAAGCTGATACTCTGCTTTTAACATCTGTGCCTCCACACAACGGCTGTGACTTGTATAGCCTCCAGTTACAGAAAGTATCAAGCAATTTAAATGGAAGGAGAAAGAAACATACCATGCAGGTGCTACTAAAGGTGTTCTAAGAAGTGCTTAACCCAGCTGGTTACTGGAGGTGTTCCAGGTCAGGTTGAGTGAGGCTTTGAGCAATCTGATCTAGTGAAAGATGTCCCTGCCCATGGCAAGGAAGGTTGGACTAGATGATTTTTAAAGGTCCGTTCTAAGCCAAACCATTCTACCATTCTATGATTTTATGACTGTGATTATTCTTCCTGATGTCAGTGTACTAGATGATTGTCCCCTTACTGTTGGGTGGGAATGACAGTGTTTTGTGTTGTTGGAAAGATGGTAGAATCCTAGAATAGGTGAAGATAAAAGGAATACCTGAAGGACTTCACGTCCTGTTCATCTGCTCAACGTAGTGTCAACTACAGCAGACTGGTCAGGACTGTGTCCATTTTCGTTCTGAATATCTCCAAGGCAAGAGACTACACAACATCCCCGTGCAACCTGATCCAGTGTTTTACCCCCTTACAGGAGAAAATCCTTTTGTGTGTTTAAATGGAATCTTGTGTTTCAATTTGACAGTGTCTGTGAGGCGGGATACCTTAAGGAACAGTGGGAAAAGTGGTTCATGTCCATATAGCTGTTCTCCATAGTAAATGTAGTGAAGGAAAAACAGGACACAGAAAAGTGAAGGAAATAATGGTGAAAACTGAGGAAGTTCATTAGAGTCCTTGGTTTTGCTCAGATTATTTCACAATCAGGGATTAGGCACCTCCAAACCAGAATATATATATAGTCATAAGAATGACTGAATCACGGAGCAATTGAAGTGGTAAGGGACACTTAGAGACCTAATCCACCTCTCCTGCTCAAAGCAGGGACAGCTAGACCCTTCCTAAAGTTCAAGCAAACAACCACCACTGCTCTCTCCTTGTATGTCCAGTCATCTCATCATAGAAGGATATCAGGTTAGTTAAGCATGGTTTTATCTTCAGAAATCTTTGCTGGCTGCTCCTGCTCAGCTTCTTGCTTCCTTGGAAATAGTTTACAGGGAGATTTGCTCCATCAGCTTCCCAGACTGAGTTGAGGCTGATCAGCCTGTAGCTCCCTGGATCTTCTTCTTTGCCGTTCTTGAAGATAGGAGTGATAATTGCTTTCTTCCAGTCCTCAGGAACTCCCAGTCACCACAGCTTGTCAAAGATAATGGAGAATGGCCTCATAGTGATGGCATCCAGCTCCCTCATCACTCATGGGTGCATTCATTCAGGTCGGATTCAGTTATTTCTTCCCTCCCCATGCATCCAAAGCTAGCCTGAGCTTCAGTTTACATTGAAGTGTAAAGTGAAGTTCACTACTCTTTTTTTGTCTAGGCAGTCCCACAATTATGGAAATCTTTGCATTTGGCTTTGTTAAGAGCAAACTTGTTTGAGAGGATCCAGTGTACTAGTTAATTGTTTCTCACTTACTTTTTCAGTGTATCATCTACTACTTTATCAACAATGACTTGTTTACTTTTAAATCACCAAAAATACTGAAGCAACACTGACCCTCAAATATTCCTTCTGACAAATTTTCCTGTGAGACATCTTAATATATTTAATGTAAGTTTAGATAGATGTATCATGTTTTAATGGGAAAGTGAAGAAGTACTAAACTATGGCTGCCCATCATCGTGACAGTGAGCATACAGAAACTGGTAATGTGAATCACATTCGTGTTGAGATTCAACTGTATGTTGCAATTGCTGTATTACTCTTAAGTTGTGATTTCAGTATATGCTGTATCACTCTGCTAAGCAAATCCCAGTGTAATGTCAGATACCTTCAAGTAAGTAAATCTGTTGGCAAACAGATTTAAAACCTCCATTAATAGTGTGGCATATCTAAAAGAACTTGGTCAGAGAGTATTGGACCCTGACAACTGACCAAGCAAAATAGACATGGTTTTTCTGAACTAATGGCCCCAGTATGAAGTAGGGGATATAGACAATCTGGATTGATCTAAAACCCCCAAAATAAGCAGTATTTGAATTTTCACCCTGCAGCAATGTTTACTGGCAGTACTGCCTTGCACTGCTACTTGTGCATGAAGAGCTCTCAGAAATCACAAACTGTTTGCTGCTACTTGGGACTCATAACAGACTCATAATATTGTTGCTACTTGGGACTCAGATCATCCCACAGAGATCCCATTATCCCTAATATCTACATGATGTGTTCTCAATTTCCAGCTTCCCACCCTCTCATACTGAATCACTGAAATGTCAGCACAGCACATACCAACTACCACCTCACAACCAATACTGCCTTCTCCAAAACTGCAAGTTTTCACACTGCTGGTAGATTCTAGCATGTTGGCTATGCTGTCTCTTGGTATTCCCTTAGAGGCTAGAGCACTCTCTAATGCAGTATAACAGTGCTTCAGCTCTCTGAACCCCATGCCATGCTTTAACAGTCTAAAATGTCAACCATTCTGTTTGTTCTGCTGTTATTGTTGAACTGAGGTCCAGTATCTTGCTTTGATTTGCCACGGCACCAGATTTCCCTATATGAATAACTACTTGAAAAAGATAATAGGTACAAACTTAGAATCTCTAGGACCAGAGAAGAAGCTGATTTTCAAGAGGACAGTAACAGCAGCAATAAGGACATGGAAATGCTCATTTCTCAGATGCAAACTACTAGAATTTAATTTTAGTTTGGTTCTTACATTGCCTCTGCATCCCAGAATAGAAAGAATGGGCACATGTAACTGCAGCAATTGATAATGGCAGCAATTTTGTAACCATTTCTACCCCATTAGAGGTGAAACATTTGGTAAATACCTAATCCAGTGCCTACATTTGGGAAGACATTTCTTAAAAAGCATTTGGAACACTTAGGGGCCTGTTGGCTGGACTGTAACAATGCACAAGTGTCCTGGGTGGGATCTTGTAAAACACAGCAGTTCAGCTCAAAAGCAGGATACAAACTTCTAACAGCCCAATTAATCAATAATATGAACAACTTAACTATGAGGTGAATTTCTGGTCAGTGTGAATTCCTGAATCCAAATGTGTTTGTGTGGGTTTTTTTGGTTGGTTGGTTTATTTGTTGGGTTAGTTTTTTTTTCCCACATGTACGTTAGTAAGTCAAGGCAAACATAATTCAGGGAAGTTCTATGGCATGTGTTTTACAAGATGGCACATGGGTTTTTTTGCAGCTTTAGGACTTATAATGCCAGTAAATGTATCCTAGATTAATTTGAAGATAAAACACACAGTTACACATGAAATCAGACTGCAGATCTTAGAATTGCAAGACAGAATTCAATAAAATTCAAGGATTGGAGGTTTGTAAGGATAAGAATATTTAGTGTTACAATCACATGGATTGCAAAAAAAAAAAAAAAACACAACCCACAAACAACAACAAAAATCCCCAAAGCTTTAATTATGGGAATGTGTCTGCTTACAGCATAAGTCAAATCTGTATCCTGCAAATAGGAAAGGAGGGATCTGGGAAGGGGAAATAGAGAATTTCTAAGTGACATAATTACTAAGTTATATAAAACTGAAGCCAAGGAAAAGGAAAGAATAAACCCCTCACAGCACAAAAGAATAAAAATGGCATGCTTTTGTCTTTGAAATAAATTAAGAATGAAAGAAATCGAGTATAGAGCAGTTATGTGAATTTATATTATAGGAAGATAGTAAAACTTTTAGTGATGCCAAGAAGGACTAGTTGATCAAAATTCTCTTTTATATGTGTGAGATACAAGATGAAAACATTAGAGGATAATAAACAGTAGTCTAGCAATAATAAATGATTTATAAAATCAGCGGGCTAAACTGATTTGCACCTATGAGTATACAGAAGTTCACTGAGGAGATCTATAGCTCCTTGATATTCCATGAGTATGGGGCTTGAAACAGATGATTTCCAAAGGTCCCTTCCAACCTCAACCTTGCTGTGATTCTATAGTTCTATGGCTACTATAGAATGGTTTGGGCTGGGAGGGACCTTGCAGCTCATTCAGTTCCACAGGCAGGGACACCTTCCACTAGAGAAGGTTGCTCCAAGCTCCATCCAACTTGGCCTTGAACACTGCCAGGGATGGGGCAGCCACAGCTTCTCTGGGCACCCTGTGCCAGCGCCTCAGCACCATCACAGGGAAGAACTTCTGCCTAACTGAAAAATTCTGCAGACTCTGGCCCTCCCTGGCCTTGCTCCAACAGCCCCAGGTCCCTCTTGGGCTGTTGCCCCAGAGCTGGATCAGGACTGCAGGTGTGGCCTCCTCAGAAACCCCCCTGAAGCCAGGTCATGGGGAGCTTCTCGTCATCCAACACCCCAAGTTCTTCTCCTCAGTGCTGCTCCAGCCCCTCTCCCACAGTTGTGTTGGTGCTTGCGATTGCCCCGACCCAGAGGCAGGACCTAGCAATTGGCCTGGTTGAACTCCTTGAGGTTCACATGGTCCCACCTCTCCAGCCTGTCCAGGTCTCTCTGGATCCCATCCTTTCCCTCCAGTGTGTTGACTGCACCACACAGCTTGGGGTTGTCAGCAAACTTGCTCAGGGTGCTCAGTCCTACTGGCCATGTCACTGACATGGATGTTAAACTAACATGTTAGACCGAAGATCCATCTAGCCCAGTGTTCTCTTTTTGACAGCACAGACCTAGAAAAACATGAAAACAGAAGAAGCATATCATGACACTTCCACAGAACACCACTAGCAGCTTTGTACACAGACCAGGATGTGCTGTTTGCTTTTATGAGAACGTGAAATACAGTTTCATGCTAGCTTAATTTTTGAAACAGGCAAAATACTGAGGACCTGGGCATAAATCTTTTCACATTAAGAAGTGTTCTTTCATTTTTGGCATAAGTTTAAGAAATGCTCACTACATGTATACAGAGGATGTGAAATGCATTCCTCAAAAACGCAGACATCAGTCAAAAAGGTAAAACATCCACTGGGTCTATTCTTGATCTGGAGACTTTGAGCTCATCCTGTGCAGAAGGAGGGCAAACTTTAATTCTGTGAGTATATCCTGATCATCACTGAGGGATACTCAACTACACCCTGATGCTGCTGCAGGGATTGTAGTAGTTTCTTTGCAGCAGTTCAAAGAACCATTTGCTAGAGACAGAAAAATGCTCCCTGGCCAGTGAATGATGCCCACTGGTAAATGCAGGGCTATGCTGTTTCCACTTCAAATGCTTTTGAGCTACACCATAGAATTTTGTAGCAAGTCACCTTTTACTTCTCCAGAGTCCCTCCCTTCGCAAGAGACTCCTTTATAGCACTCCTTGTTTCTGTTTTTGCTGTTGTGACATAATTCCTCTTGTTACGATTCCTTTGTGACTCTTCACTGTGTGCATCTTTTTCTTAGAACAGCAGCTCCTCAAAAGTTGCCCATTAGATGCTGCAGAGCAAGATTAATTTGTCACACTCAGGTACTGACTTGACAGGAGGCAGAGCATTTCAGAATTGTCTTATTAAGGCTGACTTGAATATTGTGTGCCACTGTTACAGCTGTGAGGCTCTTGATCTAATGTGAGTGTGGCTGAGAAAATGGATGTAAGAAGGCAGACAGTGGATAGCTGTCACTGTTGTTTTGGGATAGGTTTCTGTGTGAAGCATCTCTCCAGGCTGACACGAAGAGAGACAGTTTGCTTCTGCTTCTGCTTCCTAAAGCATTCTGTGTTAAGCTAGATGCTTTTAATTTCATCTGCTCCTGGCATTCTCTTTCTTCTGTGCACACTGAAAGATGTCTGGGACTAGATGAAGTCTTAAACACTCATTTTTCCTAGTCTAGATATGCAGATGTGCTTCACCAGTTACCTCTAATGCTGAAAGAGGACTCACAGAATTTTCAAGGTTTTTTTCTTTTTGCCTCAGTCTTTAATGCTAACGACAGACCTTGGGCTGCCTGGTCCTCTGAGCTGGAGGACCACGACTGTGGAAACAGTGACCTTCCTTTTGCGGATACTGAAGTTGCTACTGAGAGGCATTTAAAGGACAATGCAGTTATCAAGCACAGTCAGAATGGGTTCACAAGGTGAAAGTCCTGCCTGATTAATTCAATATCCTTCTATGACAAAGTTACCCGAAGGTGGTGGATGTATATTTCTAGATTTTAAGGGTTTTGATATTGTCCTCCACTGTATACTGCTCAAGTTGCCCAAATGTGAGATGAGCAAGTACACAATGTGCTGGGTGAAGAACTGGCAGGGACCAAGGGGATATAGTGAATGGGTTCACATCTGGCTGGTGACTGGTTACCAATAGTGCATTCAACTCCTGTATCCACTATTGGTAAGTCTGCTGATGATAATAAACTGTTGACTCTTGAGGAACATGAGGCCTTGCAGAGGTGTCTAGACAGACTGAAGCATTGGGCAGTCATCCATGGCATGAAGTTTAACAAAACCAAACCCTATATTCTGCCCCTGGGATGGAGTAATGCCAGACAAGTATGAATTAGGAGAGGAGTGGCTGTAGAGCAGCCCTGCAGAAAGGGACCTGGGGGTGTTGGTTGTAAGCAGGGTCAACAGAGCCAGCACTGTGCCTGGCACCTGAGAGGGCAAACTGCACCCTGGGAAGCACCAGACGCATTATAACTAGCCAGTCAAGAAGAGATTGTCCTGCTGTATTTTGTGATGGTGCAGCCACACCTTTGGTAGTGCAAGCAGTTCTGAGGCACCACAATTTAAGAAGGATGTTGAAGGTGAATGATGATACTTCATGATGCCTGAACATGTCGATGCTGGCCCACCTCATCAACTTGTATGTGCTGGAGAATGGGGTATGGGCTCCACACCCTGCTTGGGCTTGGGGGAGCTCAAGGGCAATTCTGGAGGGCAGCAAAGCTGATGAAGGGGCTGGAAGACATGTCCTGTGAGGAATGGCTGAGGAACCTGGGTTTGTCTAGCTTGAAGAAAAGGAGGCTGAGGGATAACTTCTTTGTTCTCTACAGCTTCCTGAGGACGGGATGTGGAGGGGGAGATGCTGATCTTTTCTCCCTGATATCCAGGGACAAAATGTATGGTAATGGTTCAAAACTGCTTCAGGTAGAGTTTTAGACTGGACATTAAGAAGCATTTCTTTACAGAAAAGGTGGTCAAACACTGGCACAGGCTTCCTAGAGGTGATTGACACCAGTCAGTGTTGAAGAGGCATCTTCAGTGCCTTTTCATTAAGGATAATGCTTTAACTTTTGGTCAGCCCTGAAATAATCAGGCAATTGGGCTAGAGTGAAAGACCCCTTCCAAGTGGAAATATTTTACTATAAAATAGTATTTTCCGGTTTCATTACTGGCAAAGGTGACTCTTCCCAGCACTTTCCCAGTTCTATCCAATCCAATGTCCAGATCTGCACCTAGAGAGGCAATGTATCAAACATTACTCACCTAAGACACACTGAGATGTACAGTGGCGTTAGCATTCTCTGCACAGCCATGTGACAGAATTAACAGCTTTTAGAATTCTGAGATATGCTATCCCTCACCTACTTTACGCACAACTACAGGTCTTCTGCTTTGTGGTTACTATTGATTCATTACTTCTTCAATAAAAAAGGACATAAGAAGTATATGGAGCTGTTGGAGCAAGTCCAGAGAGGCCATGAGGATGATCAGGGGCTGGAGCACCTCCCATATGGAGACAGGCTGAGAACACTTGGGCTGTTCAGCCTGGCGAAGAGAAGCTGCATGGAGACCTCAGGATGCTGGAGAGGGTCTCTTCATCAGAGGCTGTAATGACAGGACATGGGGTGATGGGATCAAACTGAAACAGGGGAAGTTCAGGTTAGATATAAGGAAGAAGTTCTTTACTGTGAGGGTGCTGAGGCGCTGCACAGGTTGCTCAAAGTGATACATGTTCCAACTCTGTCAGTGTTCCAGACCAGGTTGGACAGAGCCTTGGGCAACATGATCTAATGTGGGGTGTCCCTGCCGGTGGCAGGGGGTTGGAACTGGATGATCTTAAGGTCCTTTCCAACCCAAACCATTCTATGTTTCTATTAAAATATACGGTTTAAGTGTCATTTACAGAAAATTAGCACATCTTTGCAGCACTTGCTCTGTGTCTCAGTGCCTTTGTGCATCACAGGTTTTATGACTCATATTGTATCCTGTAGCCTTGGAGGCTGAAGTTCAGAACCCAATGTGCTACAAACTCACTATTTGTTGTAAAAATACCATGTTCCCTTCTAGAGCAAATGATGAGTCACATAAATTCTTTGAAATGCTTCATTTGAAATTCTCAGAACATGTTACCTGAGATTACAGTAACAGAATAAAGTACATAAGAAATTTTGGCATTTGTGATGGGGAGAAGAAAGAGGAGAAGAATGAAAGGAAGGCAGAGAAAGGAGAGATTATTTCTTGTTCCTCTCCTGTGGGAGGAAGCAGAGAGCTCTTACAAGGAAAGAGCTGAAAGCAGAAGGAAAGAGTTTAAGGAATGAGCTAAACCAGGCTAAAGAAACATGAAATTGAGGACAAGGGAGTAAGCAAAACTTTGAACCTTCCCATTTTTAAACTAGGAAGATGGCAAAATGGGAGTGTGAGGAAAGGCAGTGAAGTGGCAGGATTCAGACTTAATGGGAGTTTGTTAATACCAGTGCATGAGGTGAAAGAGACCACAGGAGTGTGTAAGAGCTGAGGACTTTCAGGGTTGCGCTTGTAATGGAAGAGAAGAGGAAAACAAATTAAGGGTAGAGGAAAACAGGGCATGAAGAAAATTAGCTGTTGGAGGCTGGTGACAGCAACACTGAAAAGCTGAACACAGCACTGCTCTGTAGAGGAAAAGAGGGAAGGAGAGAGGGTAGGGGAAGAGGCAGCAATGGAAAAACAGCAGTGCAACGTTTCCCAGTCTGACCCAATTCAAACAACATGATCCATCAGGAGCTTAGACCTCGAGAAATGTGAAATAAAGGTATCAAAGTCTCTGAAGGACTCGAGACACAGACAGACAGGCAACAAGGATTCCAGGGACAGATGCATTTTTTACAGAGGGTATTTCAGAAATAGAAGAAAGGAAGGTGATGTTAAAATCAGCAACATGACCTACTGAGCAAACAGAAAAAGATGGAAAGAAATGTTACACAAACTAAGGGAGAGGGAAAGAAGTAGCAGCTTTTGCGATAGGGATGCAGGATTTAGATTCATACTTACAATGGTAAAGCAAAAACAAGCAGAAAAAGGATCTAGCAAAGTTAACGTGAACTAACAGTTAAGGGGAGAATTAGCATCAGCAAGGCTGGAGGGATAAAAAATATGGGAATGGCACATAAAGAACCATCCCTCAAAGCATTTGAGAGATGAAGAGCAGATAGGAAGCTGAAGGAAGCTGAGCAGATAGTTTTCATAGCAGGACCCCAAATTGCTGGACTGTACCATGCTGCCATGTAGAAAAGAGCAAGGCAAGGCATAAAACCAAAGAGAAGAACATCTTCCACATTTGCAACATTCCTGCTAGGGTATCAACAGCAGTGGCCCAACCTCCACCTTAGTCCTCTTGACAGGTAAGAAGGACAAGCCCAGAGTGCCATTATCCACAGCACGTCACCTCAAGCAGAGTTGAGAGATGGGACAAAAGTAAGAAAAGCCTGTTGTGCTTCCGTTTCTCAGCAGTGCTTGCTTTACTCTATTGCTCCAAGTCTGGCAGAGGGAGTCCAGTCCTTGTGGGAAGAGCTCCATTATGGATCTTACTATGATCTGGCCTCATCCTCCAAGGACTCTTTTCCCATGGGGTGAGAACATGCTCCATTCTTGCAGCTCTTCTCACTGCAATAGTCTGCACTGGGACAGGACTGTTCATCAGCTCCTGAAACTACAGGCAGCTTGGCTGCTCTGCACTTATGGGAGATAATCAAAACCTTCCTTGGTACTGCTTTCTCCACTCAGAATAGAAAGTGCCTCCCTCTCCATTCCCATCCCAGAACAAAGTTTCTGGTAAGTACAGATCACACCACAAGAAAGCAGGGGCCAGCATAATTTATATTGTTTCCTTGCTTGCAATCTATGTGTGAGGCCCCAAAGCAATGACATTGTGGCTCAGACGCTATAAACAAGGCCAAATTCCGGGACCAGAAACTCCCTGGAGTCTAGCTAAATGTCTGCGTTAGGTTATGTGTTCCTGGGAGCAGAGATAATAGCAGGATAAAGCTGAGAGAATGGGAAGTTACAAAACTGGGGGTAGAGACACTGGAGAGAGACTTTCCCTTTGCTAGTCCTGTTCATCTGAGACTCCTAGGAAGAAAATGGTGAATGTGATTCTGGTTTTAATATCATATGGATGAGAAATTCTAATCTGGCGAAAGCAGCACTATGTCTGCTAGCAAATATGGCAATACAATATTGGTGATCCTTGAAGCATCAGGAAATTGGTAAGAAATAAAGTCACCTGCCAGGGGAACACAGAAGGTATCACTTACCTTGGACCCTGACAAAATTTACTCACAGTCCAAATACAGATTTGACTTAATTTTCTAGAAGTCCTTTTGTAGCTCCATCCTGATTAATTTTACAACCATTTTTAAACTAAAGAGATTCAAACCAGAGACTCCTTTTGACTTGTAAACCAAATGGGTTTGAAAAGCTGATCCCAGAACACTAACACTGTGCCAGTAATTACTATACTAATGAAATACATGTACGCAGTACTAATCCTTTGCAGTTGAACTAGATGATTGTTGTAGGTACTTTCCAACGGAACTATTCATGCTATTCCATTCCATTCCATTCCATTCCATTCCATTCCATTCCATGATGCTCTTTTTTATATACTCTTCAAAATACCTTTTGGTCCAGCTATTTGGTCAAGGATCAGTGTTGGGACCAGTCTTGTTCAACATCTTTGTCAGAGACATGGACAGCGGGATTGAGTGCGCCCTCAGCAAGTTTGCTGATGACACCAAGCTGTGTGGTTTGGTTGATACACTGAAGGGAAGGAATGCCATCCAGAGGGACCTTGACACGCTTGTGAGGTGGGCTGATGCCAACATTATGAAGTTTAACCATGCCAAGTGCAAGGTCCTACACCTGGGTTGGAGCAATCCCAGGCACAGCTCCAGGTTGGGCAG
>JASSUY010037849.1:0-17742 GCA_032466535.1 Forpus xanthops | reverse complement strand
GTTATACCTTAGTTACTAAACTGTTCTTATCTCAATCTGTGGGAGTTGCATTCTTTTGATTCTCCTCCCCATCCCCTTGGACTGAGGAAGAAAGAGGGGAGTGAGTGAGAGAGCGGCTGCACAGGTTTGAAAGCCTCAAACCACGGCAAACACAAAGGATGTTCCCAATTTCCTTAATGGAAATCAGTTCTTTTCCATACTTCTGCTGTAACAGTTCACAAAATATATTGGGATATATCCCCTTTCTTTCATGTAGGATTGCAACATCCTTCTTCCTCAATGAAGGAGTTGGAAGATTTTTTCTTGTTTGTATTCATTGCATAACAAAGGCCTTTCCACATCCTCCAATTTGAGGGCTGCTCAGGTCAGAGAACAGAGCTTCTTCCCATGCTCCTATCATGCATTCAGCTAAAGGCAGTAGAGGTAAACACAGTGGAGGGAAAAGAAAGGAAAAATAACTCTATTTAGGAAAGGAGGTGCTTGGAAGACACTTCCGCAGCCCTTGAGCCTGAATTTTCATTGTGTGAAGCCACCTAAAATCAAAGCAAGAATCACAGAGAGAAATAGTACAGAAAATGAACAGGAAATGTGCAGGAAATGAAATTAGACCATAATTTCTTTTACTAGTGTCAGCAAACCATGACTCTAGATGCATTTCTGGGCTCCATTTTTATGCAAATATTTTGCTGTGGGTGATATACTGCAAGATGGGTGTTCACTGCCTTAGTAAAAGAAAAAAAAATTAATATTTACATCTGCTCCAGGAGACTATTTGTGTATGGAGAGCAGCCAGAAGGAGAATCTCAGGAATGTTGATTTATCCCTTTCAGGCAGGTACTCGGAGCTGCTCCTGTCTTCACAGCATGGCACACACTCAAGAAGAAAAAGAAAAAATAATGCAATCACCCCCCAGCAGGGTTTCCTTGTTCTTGGCATAAGGATTTCTGAAGACAGGATGGGGAACACAACATGAAAAGGAAGGAGAAGAGTGGAAAAGCAGCCTACTCTTCTTCCTGGTGCTGCACATGGCTGCAGAGCATTCTCACATACACTGTGTGAGCACATAGAATAATATACATTATGACTAGTTGCTTGAAAATGGAGAAACTGCTCCATGGCTGATTTGTGCCGGCTGCTCTGAGACAGCCACTAGATCTACATGGGTGTCCCCTCAGACATCTTTGCTGAGAATGCCTTGTGTCAGACCATGTCCTTCCTCCCCACTGGTCATTCATACCAAGCCAGGCAATAACCCTGCAGGGATGTCCTCAACATCTTTACCCCTTTGGGCACCCCATCTGCTGCAGCCAATATCCTTGTGTCCATGTAGATGAACACACAGCAGTCAGGAGCTCCTCTCTTGATGCCAGGTGGGCTGGGACAGAGGGACCTGAGCTATGTTTGCTTACAGAAGTGGATCCACACAGTGCTTGGTGAACAACATGGGCAGATCCTGGGAGGATGGGGAGGTCCCTGTATTGAGCGGATTCAGTCCTTCTATTGAAGCAGAGGATCAGAGATGGTTACAGGGGGAGCATGTGCAGACCAAAGTTTCTGTCGAGGTTACCTCTTAAAGTCAGAGGATGCAAGTTAAGGGCTATGTCTTAAAGCAAACCATCTGCTTCATCCTCCTTCAGACTCCTTGCAGACACGTCACGTTACAATGGAAGTGATCCAAGGCTAGATGTGATAAACTGTGACCATTCTCTTTCTCATTCCTCTTCGCTGTTCTTTCTTTTTTTATTAAATTCTTCTGCCTCCCACTTGCCACTTAGAGTGAGACAATGGTACATTTGTAAATTAACTTATTTATACTTTGCTTTCCTGTTCTTTTTATTCTATATAACCTCCACAACTAAAACTGTCCTTAAGAAGCTTGTTCTAATCCAACTTTTTCTCACTCTTCACTGTTATAGTTAGGTGCCTTCTAGAGCAGGCGGTTGCCTGATTTTAGGCACTACTAGTATTTACATATCAGAAAAATGGCAATGTTTAATTCTTCTTGAGAAAAAAATATTTCAAGATCTTTAGATGAAAGACATGGGACCTGTAAAGAAGATTTTGTGTTCATTACATACCTGAGATGAAAGTACTTAACCCCCTAGTTTTGTAGAGGCTCCAAGGGAGGTGAAGGCCTGAGCTGTAGCTGGGCCAAGAACTCCCCCAGGGAACACACAAGGGAACAAAATGACATTGATGCATATGAGCTTGGAACACCAGTGATGTGATTAACACATGAATAATGTGTGTTTTTTCCAAGACTGATTTATCAAGGAATAAAGTCGAGTACAAGGAGTCTCATGAAAACCTTTCCCATTGTATGCAATTTCACTACAAGCCAACCACTCTATTCAATAAATACAACAGCCCAAGTGAGCCTTCTTTGAGAAATCCCTAATAGGCAATGTGGCTGCATGGTGATGATCTCCCCTTGAGCTGGATGCCTCTCAAGGCTGCTTCTTTAGGTACAGAGACCTACTAAAAACAGACCTTTGGATGAGTCCAATTCGAGTTCTCCCTAAATTGCAACTGGATTGAATGCCAGGTGACTCTCCCCTTGAGAAGGGACACTTCTCAAGGTTTGAGCTTCCTTACCCAAGACTAAGAGATCCTTCCTTGCCTGTAGTGGAGAGACCTCTTGCTTGCAACAGATCCTCAATAAGTGACTGATAGCATGCTGAATTACTACTAATGAAATCCATGTATCTAATTCCATTAGACATTAAGCATTGTCCAAGTGCAAGAGCACAATTGAACCTAGACACACCTAAGCTCCATCAGTATTTCAGAAAGAAAAGGGGTCCACTCTGAAACTCATGTCTCAACATGAGGGTCTGCCTTACCCTTTTTTGTCCTTAGTCACTGTGTAAATCATTCTAGCTCATTTCTAACTTACTTCCAGATAGTAAGTAATAATGTGAACCTTGCTATTGAACTTTGTCAAGCCACACTTGTACAAATTCATACTAAAACTACTTTTGCTAATGCCTTTGAGAGTAATTCTTTAAGTGATTGAAATCACTCATCTGTAACAATACTGTCCCGCCTACTGTCCTCCATGAGGCTGCGCAGTATAGGCATCTTAGTCCTGCAGATTCCTTATAGTGTAATGACCTAAAAGTTCAATCAAGAAGCAAGTCTGCTGACGTTTTCTTGTTACAAATAGTTATCTTTGGGCATTTCTGATGGCTGCAGCACACTGCAGTTCATCTAACTGCACTCTGTCATTTGCTTATGGCGTTATCTTACATTTGCTTCTTCACAGAGAAAATAAAGTACTTCTCTCAGGCTGACAGACAAGGATTCATGATCTGCTCTTTCAGTAATTTGGAAAATGAAAATATACTGCTTACAGGTTGTGTTTTTTTTAACAGTTCTATATTTTATCCTTTCATGTCATAAGCGAGACAGATTAATGGTTTCTGGAATTTATTTCCAATGTTGATTTTGTTTCCAAAGTTTTGAGAGCAATGAGACAAATCTACAGTCCTCTCTCCACTGGGAAAAGGAAGTGGCATCTGTTCCTGCTTTGTCCTCAGCACTGCAAGCGAGTGTATCTGGATCAACCATCCATCTTCTGCCAGCGCATGTAGTCAGCCAGCAACACAGGCCAGAGAGCCCTTTTCTGTTCATGTAAACGAGAATTGGCCTGGAAGAGCTCTAATAAGTGCTATGGAGCCAACAGTCCTTCCATTAGCTGAGGGAACAGAAGAGTTCTAAGTCATCTTTGCTTGTCCTTGGGACTTGGGCTGAGCAAAGCCCAGCTGGACTTAAAGACTTTGGCCTCCTGCTCTGACTGTCACTGTTGTGTTGGCTGCCCCAGTGCAGAGATCACAGCAGATATGCACAGCTTGTGACTTCCTCTCCTAAATAGTATTGATATGCTAAGCTTCTCACATGGCCATACTTCCTTACAAGTGAGCTACTGCTTCCGTCTGGTCCTGCTGCAAACAGGAAGATGTGTATTGCAATTCCTCAGTCCTCCAACCAACATTTTGACCAAACCCCAGGTTCTAGACGGAACTTTACATGGTTTTCTGGAGATTGCTAGATTACTAATCCAAAATAGTGATTTTCCAGTTACAGACAGCAGAAGATAGTCATAAGACAGAAGACAGAGAGAGATATGGAGGGTACAGCTAGGACAGCTTTCCCAGAGCTGTCAGCCGGAGATCAGAGTATGAGGCTGCATGGAGGGGTGAGGGCACAGGCAAAGGCTGCTTCTGGCTGCATTGGAAGTGCTTCACCCTTGCCTCCCTCCTGACAGCAGTATGCTGTTGAAGCCAAACCAGATCAGTGTGTGGCTTGCTCTAATGTATTGTTCTGTGTGAACTGGAGCAGGAAGAATAGAATACCCAAGCTCCAACAGAATCTGTTTGCACTGACATTCTGACACAACAGATGCCAAAGCCTCCCTTACAGCAATTTCCGCATTTCCAAAGTTTGTAGCTGATCTGGAGCACATTTTGTAATCCAGACTTGATTTAAGCTCTTTGGATGATAGTGAATTCACAACCTCCTGAACTGAAATTGTTCTAATTAACCCAATGGCTGAGAATTTCTGCCATATCCTTGATCGGAATTTATCTGTCTTCAGCTTCCAGCTGCAAAATCTTATTACATGAGGGTTAGTGAGATTAAGGTTTTCCCTTTACACAGGTAAACAGTGTCGCATGAATCTGCCCAGTTTTAGACATCAGTGGTGTACGTCTGTATCTGCATTAGTTGTCAGTGTTCCTTGTATAGTCAAAGGAGGGAAATGGAGTTGAGCATGATGTGAATTACCTCCCTTAAAATAGACCTCAAGCACAGATCAGATTAACCACTCTGAGGAAGTGCCTCTTTCTTTCAGAGTGGATGCACAGCTCAATTAAAATTTAAGGGAGATGAACCTTCATAGACTATAAGTAGTAACCACAGAATTCAGCAAAGCTATTTGGACCAAGTTATTGTCTAAACTACAAAGGAAGAAACCCTCTATGAAACTGATAGAAACACAAGGCATCAAGAGTAAATCCTCGGAAGATTCAACCCTGTTCTTCACTCTGTATCTGCAAATGGTAGCTGATGGCTAGAAATTACTTTCATCTCACTGCAGACATTCAGCACCATGTCTATTTGTCACTTTGGTCTCATGTCAGCTTTCAAGTTTATGCATGTGCAAATTATACATGTTTCCAGCTTTCAGCATTTCAGGGTTACCTGGAATTTATCTTGCTTCCCCTCAAATAGATTACATGGAAGAAAGTGTTGATTTTCAAAACCGAGGAAACTAATAGGGTAATATTTCCTTTCTTTTATCTGATCTGATTTAAAAATTACTTCTGCTTCAGCATGGAAGAGAATAGACTATCGGGGTTACATCCAAAGAGAGTTCAAAGCCTGGTTTTTCACTTTATGGAGAAATGGGTTAAAATCAGTAAGATTCAACTTTAATTGATTTCCTGTAGGGAAGAGTCTGCCCTATACTGTCTGAAAGCTATTAGTCAATGTCTCTTTGAAGTATTAAATTTATTATGAAAACCATGAAGATAATCTATTTTAAATACATGGAAGCTTATGTGCTTGCTGGGTTATAGCTGTGTATTAACTATAACAGTCACCATCATTGAAACACAACAGCATTTTCACACTACTATCATTATTCCAAATCTCATTTTACTCCTGCACACTCACACAAATGTACCTCTAAAATGCCTGTCTGGCATTTTGCCCACTGAATTAACATCTCAGGGATTATTGTAATGGGAACATACAGATCTCCTTTGAGAGTACATGCCTGTATAATAGCATCTCTTTATGCTTTAATGTTTAGGACCTTTCTTCAGATGCCCCAGGTGTCTGGCAAAGGTTTCTGGGTTTGGAGTGTTGTTAGTGGGTGGTTTTGCACTTGTCTATGTGTCTAGCCATGAGAATTATCCATCTCCAAGTTATGTTCATACTTACTGTGCCTCACACAACAAACCTTTTAGTAGCTCTTGGAGATGTCCTAAGTTTCTAAGGAGAAAACCAATGTCACCAGGTGCAGTCATCTACAGGTCCAGCAGTGCCTGGACCATATCATCTCCAGCTCCACGCTGAAGCTGCTACAATCCACAAGCCAGACAAAAAAGTGACTCTATGAATGTCACTCACCTTCATATTGCTTACCACAAAGCAATTAGCTCCTTATTTGTGACTGCAGGCTACATCTACTGATTAAACACACAGAGTGTAAGTAGTCCTGACAACTCTATCAGTGGGTCATCTAATGGGGGGCTTCGGCCAACCTAGCACAGAAGATAACTGCTGGGATTTTTGCCCAGCACTCATGCACCACTGCTGGTGCTGGATCACTGTAGTCAACATGTGCAAAGGCATGGTCAGATGGCAGCATGCAGGCAGATGGGGAAGGCAAGGAGAGGCTGGTATTGGAATTGTGCCTGATCGGGGTATGACAAAAAGCAGTACATTGTTGAGACCTGAGCCTGCAGAGGACGAAAGAGGAAGGTGTCAAGACAGCTCCTTCTCAAGCTCAATGGTCCTGGTTGTCAAAGACAGCATTAGTACCATGGGACACGGGACACAGTTGTGGTCCTTGGCTGTGCAGTCCAGCCACATATTGGCTGAGGGCCATTCTTCATCACTCTTTGGCAGAAAACAAATATTCTAGTAAGAACAAGGCTCAGATACTACCTTAGTTCTTCAGTCAGGCTTTCTCCTGAAAGTAAAGGAAGTTTTGTGGTAAACAAAAACACTTCAATAGCTACCTACAGGGGAAATCTGCAAACATTCTCCTGCTGATGAAACATGCCTAGGTCCATTAACAGAGAAAACAATTTAATTCCATGAAATAAAATGACTGAATGATGAAATATTAATTTAGATCATGGGCTTTGTGTCAAATAGATTGCCTTCCTGTTTATGAATTAGAAACAATGGGGTTTTCTATCCATCCTTTTGAAACTTCTCTAGCAGTGTTATGAATTGTTAAAAACGGAGATTTGACACTTCTAATATATGAGCTGGGGAATTAGTTTTTAATTTTCTTGCTTTAATATCTTTAATATATCAGAGGCTTGTCTTCTATTTTATTTATTGTGGAGTGAATGAAGTTATGGAGAATGTTCATGGCTATGCAAGAGTCTCAATATAAAATGAGTGGAGCATGATCAAGCACATAACCAGGGAATAAATTTACTCTCTCTCTAATTTCTTTGCAATTTTTGCCCTGTGGAACATTTGACTTGGAAGAAGTTTCTGTCAAAGTGTTAGAAATACGGCATTTCCCAAGTGAGCGTAGACTCCTAAGCACAATTCACTCCTCATCACCTCTTTGAGAATGGAGCTTGCTCAGCACTACAGGGTCTGAACTAGCCTGTGCATGCACTGCAGCACTGCACACTGTTTGGGGCTGTGAGGAATATGATGCTCTCTGATGGGACAGAGTTTGCACTACTAAATCCAAAGCTGTTATCTCTAGACATACAGGCCCTGAAAATTTCTCACTCATAGTCTTGCATCTCCTTTTCAGGGATATTTTCTACCAATGCTTTTGTATGAATGTGGAATTGAAGATAAGTTGACGTACTCCCACACCTAGAAAAGCAATGTGTCTGTTTTAGCAGCATGAAGCTGCAGAGTGGCATTACCAAAGGATGAGGATGAGAACTTGGATCCTTAGGGTCAGATGTGGAAAAATAAATCCCAGTAAAGGGATGTGACTTTTCATTGGTGTCCTGTAGTACCAAACTGATATGGCAAAGTTGTTCTCAGCCAATTTTCCCAGTCACACAGCCTCTTCACATTTGTTTTGCTTGTGTACCACATATTTATTCTTAATGAACACAGAGCAGAAATATTCTTCAGGAATAAAACCTGTCCCAGAGAGCTCAGAGAGCTTCTGTATGAACCACTCAATTTCTGAGCTCACAAGTGCCATGTATGGATGGTATGACTCTGTGGGAAAGGCAGGGGAGGTTTGAGAAGAAATTTCACCCAAATAAGATAGATTTCCTATTCATTACTTGCTTGTTTAAAAGGTTTCAGTGTCCAAACAGCACGAAGTAGCAGCACCCCCGAGAAGTATCTGTAGCAAATACATCTTGATGAAAACTCTTTATAAAATCATAACACAAAAAATGGGAACAAGTTCTAGAGCTTGGAGGCTTTATTCTTCCTCTTGATTTGCTGCTTGAAAAAAGTTGTGGAAGTCCTTTCAGAAAAAAAAAAATATATATTTTTCATTTTGGGAGTAATGTTTCATACTTTGAAAATTAAATTCAGGCAAATATTGATCTGAATTGTAATTTTGAAATGTAAAAGCCAACAGGCATTAAGAAACCTGGTCTAATGGAAGGTGTCCATGCCCATGGCAAGGGGGGTTGGAACTAGATGATCTTTAAGGTCCCTTCCAACCCAAACCATTCTATGACTATGATTCTATTAAAAACACATTGAAACAAGTCATTATGTTTATTTTCCTATTTTGTTTGGGTCAAAATGATTTTTCATATTCTGAACAGGTATACAGATAAGTTGACTGATACAAGAGGTATTTTTAGTGATCAGGTGTTTGCCTGAGTATTGAGCAGAAGATACGGCAATTCCCTACAGTCTAAATAATTTTACATACAGATGTAGGCAGTGGCTGACTAGGGCAAACAATTAATTTTAATTTCCTCTGCAATTTCTTAGGAAAGAGCAAATCTTAGACTTTTAAAGCAAGTTGTATGATGAACTTAACAGGTTTAATCCTATTATATAGAGTGTTTTAAAACCTGGTTTGCTGACTTGGCAAACAATTCTCCTGCTTTCCAAACCGAACCAGAGTATTTCCAGTAACTATTTGGACTATGCAAAGGATTCCTAAACATTATTAGAGGTTTCTGACCTTACTGTTTGTGAAGGCTTTCATGGGAATGGAAAAGTCTGGGAATAATAAAATCTGGTGCTCATAACTGAAGCAGAGGAACACAGATAAAGTGTTTGGTGGTACTCAGCAAATAGACTCATTGCTGGGTAGGTGTTTCTTTTTCAAAAGCACAGAATTGTCATAATGTAGATGCAAGTCCAAAAATAAAACGATAGGGCAGGGAACTGAAAATTTCTTCCATGAGAAAAATCACCTTTCTCCATGCTTGGATGCCACAGCAAGAGGGCATATATAAATATAACGCAAGAAAATAATGCATTGATTTTGCTATTAAATGTTATGATACACGCTTTGTTGTTCCAGGAAAGGTTAATTATGTTGCCCCAAAGAGAAATATGCTATTAGGTTCTAACCTATTCCTGAAAGTAATGAAAGTACATTTAAAAGGTACAACCCTAGGCTAAAACAGAGCATAGGAGAGGCTATCTATTAACATACAACATGATGAAAAACAGGCACGTGAATTTATTGGATGGCCAGACTCTGCCGAAGAGGGCTTAAAAGAAAGTTCATTTGTTAATGTGCCAAAGGCAATCACCAGCCCTCTCACTTGCCACCTACCTCTGGTTTCCAGAATACCAACGAATTTCCTTCATTCCTCCTCCTCCTTGGGAGGCTAGTAACAGTTAATGTAGAATGAAGCAGAGACTTTCAAGTAAGCAAGAGAAATTTTGCACTTCCCCTTGTTGTGATGAATCACTGCTGCATATCCCTCTGTGCACTTGATTAATCTTTGTTGCACATTTTGTTTGGCTGGTGCCACTACTCTATGGTTATCTGCTGGACAAGGCATCTAGACAAATAAATGTCCTATTTGTACCTCATGGAAAGAAACAGGCATTTGTAGAAGGCAGTTCATCTGAGCTTAGACGCCTGGTTTGGGATCAGATGACTGACCCACTAGCAAAACTTCCTTCTCTTGACTACAGTCTCAGTAGCAAGTTTAGAACAAGGAGCTCATTTTCAGACAGCTGAAGGTTTACCTTGTGACTCAGGTGCCTAAATGTAGGTGTTTGTGTATGAACTATCTGCCAAAAATGCTTTTACAATCAGGGCAGCTGGAGGCAATGCTATCAGTAGAGCCAAGGGAGATGAGCATGCACTGCATCAACTGTGGGGTAGGTTGAATCCTTCTCCAGGCTTCTCTGACTGTAAAGATAAGGGTTACAAGGGGAAAAAAAAAACCTGATCAATTCATGTATGAATTGAACAATGAAATGTACATTCAGGGTCAATATTGGATCAATATTCAGGGTCACAAATAAACCACAATAGGAGACACTTACACAAGTCTAATGTACTACCACAGACTTCTGTAGACACCCCTCTATAATCAATCCCCCCAAATTCCAGTTTTGCAGCCCCACTGAGTTGTATGCACCCTCCAAGCCACAAAGGCCACAAATACAACACCCCTGGAATTGTGGGTTACCCTCCTTCACACCTCTTCTGATGGAGGAGTAGGTGCTCCAGCTACAAGTGTACCTGTGCTGCAGTCTACAATTCAGTAACATGCACTGATGAGAAAGCCCCCATGAATTCTTCTGTACATGCACCCCAGGTGAGGGTGCCCTAACTTTAGGGCAGGCCTCAGAGTTATCTAGAACCCATATATCCTGGGGTACCTGAGACATACTGAGAAGGCTAGTGGATATGACATGGAACCTATGTGACATTCATGTCATTCTGGGATAGCAGCTGGAGCTCAGGTAGGATACCACAAAACATCTCAGATGACACTGGACACCTACATCTGTGCAACTGAAACCAAGTTATGTTCTCTTCATATATATATCAGCATCTACATTCAGATGGACTGTAATCAGCTGAATCCCATGTTCCCATGAAAACCTTCAGATTTCATGCCTAGATGCTTGTGTCTCAGGTTGTCTGCTCTTGAAGATGTTTAATAGCTTTCTTCCCTTCAGGTAGAGTTCCTCTTTCAGTGGAATAATAAGGCAACTCTGTAGACTCCATGCTCCCCTCCCTCCATCACCTTTGCCATTAAGTACAATTTTCCTAAGAGCTGATGGGGGGAGTGATGGAGAGACAGAGACACATCCAAGACTGCAGGAAGCCTGAGTGCTGAGGCACATCCTTTTTTGAGAAACTGTCAGTGTATGAATTGATTTCTATTTCAAGGAGATCAAAGCTGCCAACAGTTAACCATTTCCAGGAATTACTGGCTGACCCCTGCAGTGTAATGCATGGGGAAGACATTTTCACTGCCAAGCCTGTTTCATTCAGAGTTTTGGGTAAGGCATGTTGACAGCGGCAGATCCTGGCATCAGTGCAATCGGCCTTACCACCTTCTGCCCCTTTCTTTTCTGGTCCCCATGTAAGGGAAAGCAGCACACAGGAAAGGAGGTGTCACTCGCTTGTGCCAGGGTGGGACAATGCAGCAGTGCAAGAAGGCAACACATGCTGACCTCCCTAAAGCAAAACACAATGTGTCCCTCCAGCCACTGAGATGATTATTTCATAATAGCACCCAGGCTGTAAGTTCATTCTTCACATCTGAAGAATATACTCTCTTGCCTCCATCCCTTCAGCTTTCATTCCTCCCCTGCCTCAGAGCCACCCATTTCTTCTGTGCCTTTTTATCCATACACTAGGAATATTTACTCAATTGCTTGGGGATTAGTGGTTATCACTCACAGTGGAAACATGTTCCTTGCAGCTCTTCACAGATATGGCTGGCAGAGGAACACTGAAGGTTTCTCATGAGTAGAAGGGAGAAAGGCAGTCTTCCATTTAAACAGATATGAGCCCAAACTGGTAATTTGCCTGTTTGAGACTGATACTGAATGTTGTTGAATGGCTAAAGCAGCCTCTTTTTCCTCTTCCTTTTCAGATTGTTTTGTATCTGTAATGATCCTAGTCAAAAATACCATTTAAATCCTTTTCGACAAAAAAAAAGATTTAATGATGCAGAAGTTTTGATCAAACTTTTTCCATTTTCATTCCTTCTAAAAAAGGAGCTAAAGCAAACTTCTTAAATTTGGGAACAGAAATTTAAATATATGACAAAAGCACATTTGCAATGACATTTTTCTTTTTTGTCATGTAAAAAAGATATTATAAATATATATATTTATATACATATTTATATCTTCCCAAAGCTGCTCTCACAAAGAAATACAGAAGATGCTTTCAGAAATACTGCAGCTGATTTTTCTTTTACAAAGCTGGAATGAGATAGTGCTCATGGGGACAGCTGATGCTGATCCTTCTGGTGCACACCGGGAGAGGAAGGATGGCTGCAAAATTTACTGCATTAACCTATGAGCTCCCTGTGGAACACATCCTGTCACTTAGTGCTGGTGCTTCCCAACACTAAGAAGTCAGATATTCTGGCATAAACTGGTAGCGAAAGGAAGAGATAAGTTAAGAAGAGGTCTTTTAGGATGACCTAAATGCACGAGGCAGTTCAAGAACTGGGAGAGTGCAATCTGCAGCATTGGTGCTTGCAACTTCTGTAACTTGTCTGATGGTGGCATTGGAGCAAAAGCAAGGATTTGCTATGAACTGGCTTGTCTGGCACTTCTTTCATCTCCTGAACATCCCTATCTCTATCGTTCTTCCTTCCCTCCCACTCTTCCCATCTCTTCTTCACAGCACCTCCCACATGTTGCCTTGACTTTACAGAACTCAGACTCTTGGCTGAGTCCCCATAATTACAACTCAAGAATTACAATGTCCTTTTCTGTGCTCTTTACAAATTTCTCTCTTGATTAGGTACTCTAAATGTTGCTGCAAATTGTGATTTCCCTGGCCCTTCCGCTTGGCATGGACCTCTTTCCACTTCCTTTGGCTACATCACCTGCTCCACTTCATTTTTTTTTTTTTTTTTACCCTTTTCTTTTTTTGTTGGTGAGACTTTATGTTTTTTCTTGGTTTTGCGCCACTGCTCAAATTGATCAGTCTCCTTTGCTGTTGCATTACACCTTCACCTGAGTGCTTTGGAATATTTCTGGAACTACCTCCTCCCGTTATAAAGAACTGGGGGTTGCATCTGCATAGCTGCCATCTCCTCCTCCTCCAAATGCCATCATGACAGCCCACAGATGTTACAAACTAACTAACATTAAGCCCATAGGCAAGAACCAACCCTTGTTTGATTGCCCATTAATGTCTCAGGATATTCCATTTCAACTGTTCAATCCCCTCCTCTAGTGACCCATGTTTTTTCTCCAGTAACATGCTTGCATACTGCAATCAAGAACCTTCTTATACTTCTTTCTGATAATGTAAATGGATACAGCTCTTCAGGACTTGGAGACAAAGGGGTTTTCAGGACCCATCCCATCATTTCATAACTGTCTTCTGCAGTCCTCAAATTTTGAGCAAAAGCGACCCTAAAAATGCATACATATTCCAGCACTGTACAACAATCCTGGATTTCAGTGTCCTGCACAGAGGACATGTATCTTCCTTGCTCCTTCTCACCACTCCTGGCTTTGCAGCTAAAGATTGCATTTGCTTGCTTACAGCAGTGGCATTATTTGGAGTACAAGATGTGATTCTGCTTATATTTGAGCAGCTTCTTCTTCATGAATCTGACAACCTTGCTCGAATTAGACCTTTACAGCCTGTGGTTTCTGAATATTGCACACAATTTTAATCTGCTTTCTGTGTTCCCAGATTTTAAACTTTCTGCGTTTATTAGAGTAGGCCCAGGTTAATAAGCAGACCAGATTGCTTTGATAACTGTCTGGTGCTTTAATGTACTCCTTTAACACTTTTTGCATGATATGAACATTTCTTGGTAGTTCATGATATTTTAATAATTAATTTGATAATTCAATTTATTAGCTGACTGGATATTGCTTGGCTTAGAACAGAAGGAAATTTATCAGGCATGTGTGATACAGGTGCATCTTTGTGCTCCTCCTGATAATACAATAGAATTGTTTATGAGACATTTATGTCTGTTCTGAACCATTATCACCCATTACTCCTCTGAAAATTGGCCCATCTCAGTTCTTGTTTCTCTTCTTCCTGGCAGGCCTTTAAAACCTTTTCATACTGCTCTTATGGATGGATTTTTCTCTGGTGACTTTATATAAATTTATAATTTTTCTGTACCTCATTAACTTCCCATTTATATTGATTGTTAGCTACTTTCTTTTTTTCCCTTCCATTTACTATATAGTGCTATTTTATTTCTAGTTGCTTCTTTCCACTTCTGAACTATGATGGCCTTTTGCCAAAATTCTCAGCTTGACATCAGTCAGTCTGCTGAGATGCTGAGACTGTTAGCCGCCATCCTGACCAATATTATCTCCCTGTTTCTTGCTTTCTCCCTTTCCTCTTAGTCAGTCTGTCTCCAGCAACTGCTTCTTGTTTCCTACTTAGACAAAAAGCTCTTTAATCAGAGAAATATTTCTCTTTGCACAATATCTAATATCTACCAGGGCTTGATCCACTGCAAGAATTCAGTAACCCTAAGCTATGTTGGATGTTCACCAGAGTAAAAGCTGTAACTGCTTCACAAGGTACCACCTTTCAGCTGCAACACACAAAGTGACCATGCATGAGTGCAGAGGAAAGCAGAGTAGCTGAAACCCCTGCTAAGGTACTTTTAGTAACCCTGTTTCACTTTGCACTGAAATGGATTAGGACTACTCATCTAGTCAGTTGACTCGCATTAGTCAAACTGGGTTGTGAAGACCACTTTAATGGACAATAACTTCGCAAAACTTCTTCCAATATTGTATGAGCAAATGATTGGCTGTACATAATATTGCTCCAACAAGGAATAATGAATTGAACCTGGAAACAGGATGCTGCTCCCTTTGGCCCATGCTTTCTGTGATTGCTTTTCCCATGGAGGAAGTGGAAGGAGGATAAAAACAACCTTCACACTCTGGTTGCGTTAGAAGCTACTCTTGTGATGTGAATACCTGTTTCCCTTTCTCTAAATAATACACTGCCGCATGTCATGATCAGTGACTTTGACTAATGTAATTATTAAATACTCAAAAGTTGTACTTGCATTTGTCAAAACAGATCAAAGTTATGCTTTTGTTAGTCTCCATGAAAGCAGTGTGGCTCTGATAATACATCAGTTAGTACTTACTATTCAGCCGGTGTGAGGGGAATGAAAGAAGAGGGTTTGTGTGCGTGTGTAATGCTATTTCTCAATTAGTTTGCTTGTGGTTTTCAGCATTAAATTGGATAAGTGAAAGATGGTGGTTAGGATCCATCTGCCAGGAAATTGCTAGCGTGTGGCCTTCTGCTGCTATCCTTCATTTGGTCAGTGGTACAGTATGCATTGATTAATTCATTCAAGTACTTCTGAATACACAGCCTGCCTAAGAATATACTTCCGAATAAATAAAAACTCAATCAGTGAAAAGCAGTTCATGCAAACATTAAATAATGTCACAATTGTGTAGAACAAACAAGAGAGGGACTTCCCCCCCAACCCCCCTTTCTCTCTGTGCTCCCCCAGACCAGCATGGCTAGGATCCCATCTAAAAGAAAACCAGCTCACACGCTCGGGAGGAGTCCTCCTCACACATATTTCAACCTCTCTGAGGTTGAATGTCTAGATGCTAGGGGAGAAAAGACCATATTCTTGGCAGTTTTAAGCTCAGTGAAGACAGGATGCTTTCACCAAGACCCAGACTATGAGCTCATTCAAGGCGGCCCACATCTGCTTTCTTTGGGGACCTGCAGGCTCAACTCTACTGGAAGGGCACATGAGGAATGAAAGCAAATCCCAGAACATCCTCAGGCCATATCAGAAGCACAGCCAAGGCTGACCAAGAAAAGCAGTGCCAACCTGGAGACCCTGTAGTCATCTGCACAGGCAGCCAAGCCTGAATATATGTATGCTATCTCTAGCTTAGAGAAAGGATCTGCACTTGTTAAATGTCCCGTCTTTCCAAAGAAAAAGCCTATTCCTAAATAAAAATATGTATATCTTAGATCTTTTATTCTTTTCATGATGGTTGCAGTTTTCAGAAACACCACTTCCCTATTTTCTTTCCAGCCCTTATCTGCAAAATCTGTTTGCCTCCCCCATTTCAGCCCCAGTCTCACCTCACAGAGCTCTCTCTTGTTCACACAGAACTTCCTGTGTCTAACAGAAGTGCATAGACACAACATCCTAATACCAGTCCACAGACCTTGTAGGGGGTCAGATATTTGGGGGTTGCAAAAAGGTGGATGGGGGTGAGCTTCAAGATGCCACCAAGTTGTCAGATGCCGGTAGAAGGCTAACTGGAACTTGTAGTGGGTATTTTGAACTGCTTGTACTTCAGGCATCAGACAGAAATATTAGCAAGTATTTGAATGTTCTATGATGTTCCTCTAGTCTCCAGTATTTTATTAGGACAGAATACCCACTTTCAAGGTGACCAAGACCACACTTCTAAGTCCTTTGACTGAACAGCTAGAGGATTGAATATATCGCAGTATTTTCTCTCTAGAGTGAAGAGAATAAATATTTCCACCTGCTAAAGAACTGTTCTAAATAATCTTTCTCATTTTGTGTCTGTTTGGATAGCACATCACAGCTTGTTTCTCTAGACTCATCATTGCTTTAATACCCTTGATGAGGCTTATGATTGTTTTAATACACCAGATCCTTGGGTAAACCCAGTGGTACTATCTGAGACTTTCATTAGGGATGTTGAAACTAAAAATAGCAGGCATGCTTAGAAGGCATGGTGATCGTCTATATCCTTTGCTGAACTGAATAATCCTCTTCTTTTGCTTTTTCTCAGAATGTTTTAAATTGAGGGTTTTTTTTTTTTTTTCAGCATTTTACTAATAGAAAAATCATAGCCTTTGTCTTTCCTTTTATCATGCTTAAACTTAGGGGAGAAACAGACTGAGCAGCTGCAAAAGCTGAGCTAAGAATGCCGTCCTCTCCAAACAAAAAAATTATCACAGATTAAGTTGTTACCAGGGAGAACTATTTACTATTCAGCCTTCTAATAAAAATGAGCACAAATAGTACCCTTTAGCAAGCCTGACAAAATCCTTGATTTATAGCAAGAAATAAGCAGTTAAGCTTTATCAGATATATCACATAAGTACTCAAATCAGAGGTAATTCAAAGCTAGTAAGGTCCAGGATGGTGTATTTGAGCCCTCCTTACAGCTCTGTGGTTCAATTTAGCCACCTTTGCAAAACGAGCTTTGTCAAAACCTGTAAAATACAATTCTGTATACCGAAGAAAGAGTGAAATTCACCCAAGGTGACAGCAGTCTGCAGCAGCAACCTGGCTCATGGGAATTCACTGAGCCCTTCCCCTCCCTCTTCCCAGGCACCTGCAGGAGTTACTCTACTGTAAGTCCTGCAGAGGTGAGCAAACCCAGTGTTTGGGCCATTTTTGAGTGTAACTGCATTTCCCTGAAAGAGACAGGGAATTCAGGGTCTCATCTGCTCCTTTGGATCTTGAAAATGTTTGGAGGTTTAGGGACCAATCCACTGCTTCCTCCCAGAGCAGCTCACCTTTTGAGTGAGGAGCAGGAACAGGAAACTGACACATGGAAAATCACTGGGTCTATTGACCATTTCTCCTGCAAATTCGTTTCTGCTCCCATGATATTCTAACCTGACATAATTAATGGTAGAGAGAAAAGGCATTAATAGAAAATAATGACCTTTATATATTTGGCTTGGCTTTCCCAAATTTCCAGGTGAACATTCCAAACGCAGGCAACTTGCACTGCAGAAGGTAGCATGGGAGCTAGTGGAATAGCCCTGTAAACTTATTTTGGTTACCAAGGGAGATGATCCTGCCCCTCTACTCTGCTCTTGTGAGACCTCACTTGGAATATTGTGTGCAGTTCTGGTGTCCTCAACATAAA
>JASSUY010037847.1:0-79547 GCA_032466535.1 Forpus xanthops | reverse complement strand
CACTGGAATAGGTTGCCCAGGGAAGTTGTGAATGCTCCATTGCTGGTGGTGTTCAAGGCCGGGTTGGACATAGCCTTAGGTGGCATGGTTTAGTGGGAGGTCCCCCTGCCCCATAGCAGGGGGGTTGGAACTCAATGATCTTATGGTCCTTTCCAACCCTAACTATTCTATGATTCTATGACTTGGTCCCCAGGTGTGCAAGAAGAGCAATTTTAAAATACAGGGATAAATTCAGCAAAAGTGTTCTTAAACACTTTGTTGGTATTTTTGCCATGTAATAAATGACTGCATCCAAAAGCGTGATAATACCAGGGTTTGGAATTTAGCTCAGTAAAGTAGTTAGGCTTGGAACTAAGAATATGTTGAGTAATGAAGTCCAACATAAATTTGTGCTTTTGTGACAGACAGAAATGCAAACGATAAATAGCTGTTCAGACTTACATATGAGAGAGGAGAAGGAATCATTCCATTATTCACAGGCAGAAGAAACCTTAAGGTCAGTCACATTATGCAAGAGCCTGTGGGAGAAAATGGCTACAGAGTGCTGCTTTTACCTTTGTACTGGGGGGGGGGGGGGGATAGAACTGACATACTCCAGATTAAAATGTTAAGTTTCTGTATTTATGGAGTGATGCTTCCTTTCAAAGAGAGCCAAGTACATAAAGATCCATAGAGCTAAAATTCCAACAGATCTCACTCCCGTTGGAGCTTGTAGGCATACCTATCCTGTAGGTATAAGCACAGACTTAGCCTAGAAAAACTGAAGCATTTTCAATTAACTAGTTGTGGTAGACCAGTTTAACTACCCAAGTCCATCCAGACTTGCCAGGCTGAGGATGTAGGCACCCATACGTGTGTGTGAGTGAGGCAGGCAGTCCTGATTGAAGTTTCAAACAAAGCCTTTCACTGAAGCTGGTGGAGTAGATACAAGCTCGCTTTGCACATGTCTAGGAGTGATGAATACATTCTCTTGGAGCCTGCTGCTGCCACAGTAGAGCCAGGGAACTGGAAGTTGTCTTTTGCTGTAGGTGAAAGTCATTCATTTTAGCTTAGCAGTTGCTGAAGATAGACTGTGTGCATTGTCATTTAATTTGGGGGACAGCAGTTTCTAGTGTCAGCATGTTGGCAGGCAGCTGAAGGAGTAATGTGTTCATGCACTCCAGGTAGGGGAACTCTGGCCGTGCCCTAGGAATATATCTGTACTGCTATCGTGCCTTAGCATATGCATGCAGATTTGTGAAGATGCTGTAATTCAGACAGATTTGATCACAGATTTTTATCCTGAAATGCTTTAGCCTCTGTTTCATATCCTAAACTGTCAGATGATCTCATCGTTCACGTTCACCAGCAATTTACTCACAGCAAGGAGCTTTGTGTCATCTTAGGTTTCACCTAGTTACATTTTGAGTGCATAGGTCTCGAAGCTGATGATATCTCCGTTCAAAAAGTATGTTCTTGACTGACGTTCTTATATTCAGTTCTTATGTTCTGATGACATTCTTAAAGAGCCCAGCATTTTGACTGTGTTTGCCAGTGTGGGAATTCACAGTCCTTCTTTCACCTTTTCTACCTGTGATTAGGGAAAAAGGATGAATGTCCATAGCTTGTGGAATTTTAGGACTTCTGCTTTTTTTGGCCCATTAGTAGGTGGCACAAATGATGCCATTTCTGTTAAAAGGGAATGATGGTTCAAACTAGCTTCTCCCTGGTGCAGTGTTTTTTATTTTCCAGAATTTAAGTGCAGCCAACATTTTTATTACTCCCTGTTTTGTGGCATGTCCTTTCAGCCTAATCTGCACACAGGCAGCTTGCTCAGGACCATGCTTTCATGGCTGTCACACTGTCAGCTGCCTTTCTCAGCTTTTCTACCTTTGATGAGTACAGATCAATGCATTCTGTAATCAGCCATGGGTCCTTTTGAAGCAGAGACATAACCATCCACCCAGCATCTTCAGCAACAGCCACCTTTTATTGCCACCTGTCCATTAGGGACTATTCATGTGGGTTTTTTCCCTCCTGAGCCTGCAGACAGGGCATCAATTCACTCACCAGTGTTAACCTAACAAATGTGTTAACACTTCCTAACTCTTCCATCCTGACAACCTGGCTCAGGGTGCTGCGAGCCCAAAAAGTAGCTGGATTAGAAAGTGTCAGAGTAAATGGAGAACTGTGTGATATAAATAAATTCCCATCCTAAGCAGTTCTTCCTGAAGCTTCAGTCGTTGAAGTGGAAACATGAGGGCTCATACTGCTTTCACATCTGTGTGGTCTACATTCTGGTCTACAGGATCTGGAGAGTTGCAGGCTGCGTCTGGACCCTGAGATGGATCGGCACAGGTATGAAAGAAAGATCAGCTTTGCTGGGGTTCTGGATGAAAACGAAGATTCAAAGGATTCCCTGCACAGCAGCAGCCACACCCTCAAATCTGAGGCTGGCTTCGAGGAGAAAAAAGGTTTGTCAGCATAATAAGGCTTTTGTATTCTCAGGGCTTGTGAAGTGGCGCTTGATTTTGTGTATCCATTGCATAGACTGTGTTAAAAGCAGGCAGCCATGGAGTCACGTGGCTTTGAATCATTTCAGAGACGCTTCTGGCCTTCAGGGTTAAGTATAATAAATGTGAGAAGCAAAGATGTTAAATTTTACAAAACACTGCTATGACTGATGCCAACGGGGAGCGTTACAAAATTGCTAAAAGGGAGGGTGCCTGGTTTGAAACTCTCAGTGCGATGCTGAGAATAGCACCACTATTTGATTCACTTTAAAAATAAAGATCAAAAATGTTTTTGTTCCTTTTTTATTCTGATCACAGTTTTTTCATTTTGGGAAAACCACAGATAGGAGGGATCTTTTTGTGAAAATCTGTACCAGTTTGGAAGTCATAGCATCTCACAGAATTAGTGGTCGATCACTTGATCTCTTGAATTCTTTGCTACCACATGAAAAAAACATCTCTGTGGCTTTTGATGGCTAGCAGTTTAATGTTACCAACATATTGTATACTGTACAAGCAAACCTCAAGCTCACTGTGTTTGCTAAGAACAGCAGATTGTTTTCATTTTTGAGCCATCTCACGCAAAACTCGCATACTATCTGATGGTACAAGTGTTGCAATACAATATACAGTCATAGTGCGTATTTGCAATTAGAGGCTAAACTGCCAGACAGTTCCTGTAAATGATTTTCCTTCTCAGAAGTTTTCTAGAACTGTTTAAATTCTGTCTCATAATGGCCATATAAAGGTGCAGATGTTTGAATGATAATTCTGATGACTGTTTGAAAAGGATAAATGATTGTTTAAAAAGGATGGAGTCTGTGGCTGGTTATCCTCTAGGGATTGTAATGTGCATTAATGATTCAGAGGAGCTTTTATTGACTTCAGGGGGCTTTGGATAAAGTTTATGCTTTCTTCAGCTGTGACTCTGCCACAATTACTGGAGAAGATATTAGAAAACAGAACTGCTTCCAAGACTTATGTATGTGTCAGGTGGGACAGTTAATCCTGTGAAGACAGCTAGGTATACACCTAAGAAAGGTGAGCTGGATAAATTCATGCTCAACTTCATTTTTGGTACCCTTGGCACGCTGGCAGCCCAGAGAGGCTCACAGCTTTGTGGTCTGTCAGTCTAAAATCAGCAGGATGATATGTCTCTAACTATTTAGATAAGGAAAAGCTGCTTTTGGGGTTGGGCTTTATTTTTAATATGGCAATTACTTGAAATCACTTTTCAGTATCTCAGGCAGCAGTCCTGTCCACTGGGATGTTACCTGAGTGGAAGCATGCTTACAAGCATGCAATTCTGCTGGAAAATGATGGTGGCTGTTCTCTATCCTATTTTTCTCAGAGACAATGCTGACTTAGATTTTCCTTCATGTGTTACTGTGCTACAGGGAAAATGCAGAACTATTTTTGCAAAGTTAGTATTAACTTTCTGCATCCTTGACTCTGTTAAACTACATTTTCCCTGCGGTTTTAGTTGGGTATTTTTTCCTCATTCTCCCTTTTGCTTAAGCTGAAATGCAGTATTCCTTTACTCAGTCTGCCTCTTTGCTACATTTTAGAGACAGGAAATGTGACTGTGGTAGGAAGATTGAATCCTAATGTACTAATATACTCTTGGCAAAAATGGAAACTAAATAAATGCAAGATAATGTTGTATTTTAAAATTCAGTGATTAACGTTCTATTCTCTGGCCACAGCATATTCTTCTGGGGATCCTCCTGGGCCAAACATTGCAGATGCAGAAGCATCTTTTATGATCTACACTCTACTAGATAAGAAAATGTTGTTGTGCAAATGTAACTCGAACTATGTTGCCAGCATTGACAGGTTTCTTTACCTTAACCTCTTTGATAAGTACTAATCCGTTTCCTTTCATTTTTTACTGAAGTGTTAAAAACTTTGCTCTCATTGCTCACCCCAGGTGTGGCTTAACAGCTATCCAAAAGCTGCAAGTTTACTGTATAGAATCTGCTCCAGGTAGGTCTGAAATATAGACACTAAAGCTAGGTAGATGCAGGCTCTAAAAGGATCTTATGTACTCTTTGGGTGCTAAAATGGGATTCTATAGACCTGATGAAATGCAATAACAAGTGCATAAGTGGTTTCACATTCAGGGGAAAAGAGCCACTGCACTGAGGCTGATCTGAACAGTATTCAGGCAGTAGTGATTGCTAAGAAGCTCAGCATATTCACTTGGAGGGAGATTCTGTGTCAGTCAACAGTGATTTGCCAGCTGATACATGATGACTGAGGAGCAGGTCTCAAAACCTATCCAGATGTCTTCATCCAGGACATTAGCCACTGGAAATGGGATTGGGAATTGGGTTCTGAAGGAATTAGTGGCCTTCCAGGAGTAAAGGTGTGTTTGATTTTGCCCGAAGCCAAACTATAATTCTGTTAGAATATTTTGCTTACCCATGGTATCCAAAAAGCTGTATCCTGTTCATTCTTAACAACACACCAAAATCGATCACACGTGGCCTTGCCTGGTTAGATCTGCAGTAAAATGACTGAGTGTTGCAACATTTGGACTGACATACTGCCATGTACTGCCTTTGAACTAAGAGGAGAATGAAAGTGCAAATGGTTGGTGCTTTGAACATTGAACCATTTCATGTCTGTGCTCATCAAAAATGCAGTGTCAATGGATGTTGTTAATGCCTGAAAGCTGCTGATTTGTCTGAAGGAGAGGATCTACGTGCTCCTGTTTCCTCTAAAGCATTCTAATGATGAAGAGTAACATGCAGAGACACGGATTTATGCAAATCTTACTTCAGAGAAGTCTCACGTGCTAACCCTATGAAGCAGACTACACTTCTGCAGTCACACATGCTGTATAAGTAAATAATTGATCCTACTGCAGAGCTCAGTGAGGTTTACAGACCCCAAGCCCACAAGAGAATAGGTTTGTCCATAATGCCTTGTTCATGTTTGGGATTCAGCCATCTATCCCTAGCAAGAGGGGATTCTGCACTAATGTAAACCCCAGGGGCTGGCAAAGAAAACTGCAGTTTAGAGCCATTGGTCAAATCCTGTTTCCTGGCAGGAATCAAATCAAATTGGTGTGAATCGTAGGTTTTCCTTGTCCAGGTTTTGGGTTTCTGTTAGAGCAGCTGACTCTACTTGCTGGTTGGGTGAGCAAGGGCTAATTCCAAATACAGACAAGGCCTGAGGTGACGTACCAGGTCTCCAGGAAATGAGGTGCTGAACACATTTCTGTAAAGCATCTTTACTGCCTGATTGACAGAGCTGCATTGGCGGTGGCTTTGGAGGGAGCCTCTGGCCCCACATTCCTTGGTAGAAGAAAAGATGCTGCAGTACAGGCTGGCAGCAAAGGGGAGGGAGGGAAGGGAGGGCCAGGATATCTTTCTTTTTTAAATGGGGAAAAATTAAGGGGAAAAAAGTCCTCTTTTATTCTTTTAATACAGTTCCCATCAGGAAGATCAGGATAGGAGGCTCCCGCTTGCTCCAGATTAAAGGAACCCGCAGTTTCCGGGTGAAGAAGGGGGGTTCCCTTTCCAGCATTCGCCGGGCCGGCAGCCTAAAGAGCACCAAGTTGTCACGGCAGGACTCAGAGTCTGAGAATGAGGAGCTGCAGCTGTCCCACAGCAGGGACACTGTCACTGATATAGGTAACTTAGACGAGTGGGTGGAAAGGGAGGGGACAATAGGCAGGACCTAAACTCCTGATATGATTGCAGCAGAGCTAGAAATGACAGGACACCCTCACCCCAGCAGGCTAGGGGAAACCTAGAGTCTTCTTCAGGTGACTGTCTGAGCCAGGAGCACATTCAAAGCCTGGGTGCAGCGTTAGCTCCGTGCACAGGTTAGCAATTCAGAGCTCCGTGTTAGAGCATGAACTCTTGGAATGCTGGTGCCTGCCAGCCAAGCGCATGCTGTCTTTAGGGGAGCACATGCACGTGTGTATATGCACATACACACACCCCTAAGTCCTATGATACAATGAATACATGAGGTCATATGCATATACTGTCCATAGTGACAGGAGATATATATATATATATGTACAGACATGCACTTCATATCCTATGTAGGATATGATGTCATAGGCATGTTTTATGACATGTTATATATATATTCCTATATATAGAACATAACATGTACATGCTGCATACTATATTTCTACATATTGGCATATACATATACTTTCACAGTTTACAGATGCCTTTCTTACTCTTCAAAAGATGGACCACCATATATTTATCTTATGGAAAGCAAATGAGCATCCTGCCATGAGAAATCTCCATCGCAGTTGAACTAAAGGGGTTCCCTCTGCTAGAGATGTTAACCAAAACCTATGGGTTGGACACATTTGGAGCTGAAATAACCTCTCAAGCTTAACGGTCATTTTTATGTTTCCCAAAAGATGCTTCAGTAGGTGAACATGGAGAGTGGGATTGCCTGTTTTGTAGACTTTGGCAAGTCACAGTTCACTCCAGGAGGAGAAAAAGGGTTAACGAGTATTCATCCCCAGCCGTGTCTTTAGAGCGTTATGTTAGTTTGATAGGAGGCCATGGGTTATGAAATGTCTAGAGGAAACACAGCGATCTGTAAAGTTCCCAGAGAAATCACTCCTTTGCCTGAGTTCTTTAGAACTAGTCTGCTAGAATCAGGATTTTTTTCCCCTTTTATCCCCATAGCTTTAGCAGTTTCCATGGGCAATTTGGTGACTTTGCCCATTGGCATTTCCAGTTGGATGGTTTTTTGTTGATGTTTTTAACCACAGAGCCCAGTCAATGCAGATCACTAAACCAACCATTTACAGCATCTGAATGGTGCAAAGAATTTGTTTCTGATGTTTTTTGTTTACCTTCTCCCCTTCCATTGAGGAAAAAAGTGGGGAGGGAGCAGTGTTTGCTACTGACAAGATGGCCTGTGAGCCAAGCCTAAAAGGTTCTTGCCTAAAAGGTTCTTGTAATTGTCAAGCCAGCATGATACAAGGATTGGGGAGGGGTGTCCAAATGCAGTCTCTCCAGTGTGGTGCATTGTGTGTTCCCACAAGGCTGGCCTGGCTTACAAGTGCTGTCCCTAGTCTTAAAGCACACAGGGAGCAATAAAAACAACCACCTTTTGGGTATTTTTCTTTTGAAGAAGGGAGCCCTTGGAGCGCGAGCGAACCTAGCATTGAGCCCGAGGTGCTGAGCAGCACAGGCGCGGAGGAGAACTATCATCGCAACATGTCGTGGCTGCATGTGAGTATAAGTCCCTTCCAGTGCTCTCAAGGATGGCATTTTCAGTGGGAAAACCATGCTGGCAATAAGCAGATCACAATCTGCGCTTTCTTCATGTAGCACTAAGGATCTCAAGTGTAAGTAATCTGTGAACTTTGGAAATGTCTGTTTGTAATTTCTAACATGAACTAAACCCAGAAAGGTTTTGTCTTGCTCCCTCTATTTTGTATATTTAAGTTGTTTGTCAGAAAGGGACTATTTCTCTCTAGTGTGCCAGTATAGCCGTCTTACTTCAGCTGAGAGATCCATTAGCTCAGTGTTCTATCTTCAGCATGGCTAGTAGGGGTAGTTCAGGAGGTGTAACAGAATGGGCTGCAATGTGAGCTCTCCGCTTCTGGGAAGTGGCATTTTAGAAGCTGCTTGAGCTGAAGGTTCTGTCATGACCCCTATGTTTCCTAACTATGAGAAGATTTTTCCTAGGGAGTTTTTCTAACACCTTTTTGAGCCAATTTATATCCTTTTGTCTCCAGTAACTCTACGACAATGAGCTTAATTATGCCTTTTTGAGGGGAAAAGATACCTACTTTTGGAACATTTTCTTTGGTTCCATTAGATATATTTTATCATGTTGTGTAACCCAGCAGGGCCTTGTGTAGTTTCTACTGTATCCAATAGATGAGGAGTACAACGGTGCCGATGTGGTTTCGTCATGCAGAGCCTAAGACATCCATTTTGGTGATCTCTTTACCTGTGATTTAGACATGGCAAAAGTCCGTTGGGCAAGTTTGCATGGTTCAGTCCACTGGTATTCAAAATCTACTCCTTGACCTCTGTTCTCTTGTGACACACTATGATGATGCAGTATGGACAGTGTCTTTTGGAGAAGGGTTGGGTTAACTGCCTGTACACACACTGATTGTGTCCTGCACATGTGTATGAGGACAGATGTTTTTTTGACTTCTTAGTTGCCTTTGAGAAAGACAGCTGCCAAAAATGAGTTGATGCCCCACACTCTCCCACAAGCACTTCACACAGTCTGCTCTCAGCTGCCTCATTCCTATGGGGTTTGGGCAAGAACAGCCTTAATCCAATACTGTGATGTGAGAAGCAGTTTTTGATAGTTGTCTTTTTTGGAAGAGGATGGCAGAGGAGGGAACTCAGATGTCATGTCTTGCAAGCTCTCTTATTCAGTCCCTGTATTGCCCTGCTTCTCTGTCAGTACTCTAATGCTATTGGTAATGATTACACTTCCTACGGAAATTCCTGTGTACTAAACTGAATATGTTAGTCATGAGAGTATGTACGAGGTGATGAATTGCTAAAGGATAAAGGCATATCCCTAGCCAGCAGCTTAGGATAACTCATGGTGCCTTTGCTCAGTGTGGGAGGATGCATGGACTCACAAATATGAGGCATAAACTGATGGGAGCTCGAGATGTTTGTCTCACTTTGCATGTGATTAGCCTGCATAGGAGAAAGGATGGTTTGAAAAATCACCTGTTCTAGTTAATGCCACACAAAGTACCAATACGTAGGAGAACCTTCTGGTTTTGTTTGCTGGAAGGAAGGTGTGGGTGAGTGGGCACTAAAACTACATGCAGAAAAAAACTGCTTTATTTCATATTTGCAAGCAAACTAGTCAAAAGGATCACTGGTTCTAGTCGCTTCTATGCAGGCACCAGCATTTCTTTTACTGTCCTTTATGGCAATCCAGTGTGTGATGTCCTTACTCTGTGTCAGAGTACTGAACTACAAGTTATAACAGTGGAGCAGAGGTGGGGTAGAGGCTATACAATGCTGATCAAACTTATATCATTTGCATATTGATATAATACCAGCAACTTAAGTTATTCCTGATTGTCTGTTCTGGCCTCATGTTATTTTGAGGTCAGACAAAGGCAAGAATCCCACATACACAACACAGATTTGTTTTAAATTAAGCTCCTGGCTTTTTAGAAGCCTAAACATTTGAGGATTGAGAGTGATGTGGCTCCCCTGCTTTAAAAGAGCCATCACAGACCATAAGTGGATGGAAAAGGTGGGTTAGCTTCTTTTTGGTAATTCTGGGTATTTCTACACTAGGTCTGGAATGAAGAGGATTCGTAAAGGCCAGTTATGACCTGAAGTGTGAATGCTTGTGTATTTTCATCAGTGCTAGAAGTGGCTGGGTTTGTGTACTAATACGAAGATCAGTGTCCAAAGAGCTACTGGACTGCACTTTGCTCCTCTGGGAAGAAACCCTCTGAGTTACAGCAGAGAGCAGTCACTGCGGTGTAGACTTACCAAGGCTGTCTTTAATTAAGTAGTTTATGGACTAATAGCAGTGTTGCTGCAGCGGAGCTCAGAATAGCTAAATGCCCAAATATTTACTGTTTCTTAGACAGGTTTTAGAACTCCCTACTGCCATATGGCAGCACCACCAGAAATAGAACGTAAAGCTAGGCTGGATGAGCCTTCCCAAGCACAGTGAAGGAAGCATATGTAGAACAACTAGCACAGCTTATTTCTACTTGAGAGCATACTGAGACATTTCCTTTCACTTTCCTTGAAGGAAACTAACCCCTGAACCTGGGGCATTTGCAGCTTTAATGATGATTGAGTAGTTGACAATTTCCAGTGTAAGCCCTCATCTCAGAGTGGTAATACAAGAGCTTTTCTGCAAACTGTTTTCCTCAGCCTTAATCTTGCCACCGGCCAGACATACACATCTAACAGCAACTCTTTCTCTTTGCTTTATTAACACTAATGTTTCTTTAGGCATGCCTAGCTGGTTACCTTGAGTGCTTCCATCACTGGCTGCCTTGTGCAGTTCTCTGTGTAATGCTCTTTTCTGTAGGTAACTGTTCTCTTTTTTTGCTTTTCAAGGTTATGATCCTATTATGCAACCAACAAAGTTTCATATGTACCCACATTGACTACTGTCACCCACACTGCTACCTCCATCACAGCCGGTCCTGTGCTCGCCTTGTCCGGGCCATCAAACTCCTGTATGGAGACACAGTGGACTCTCTGCGAGAAAACAGCACATTGAACACTGTGGCAAGAGGCAAAAAGCAAAAGGAAGTGAGTAGATGGAAAAAGCAGAATGTTTGGGGTTTGTCTGGGCAGGTTGTTGCTGCCTTCAAGAACTTCATAATGTGCACGAACTGTTCTTCCACAGCAAAATTAATACAGCATATCTTAAACACAGCTTTGCATTTAGCATTATGGAAGGAATGTAATCTGTATTGATTGGAAAGAATCTTAGTTGCTGGTAGGGTCATTTTAAAGCTTATAACCTGTTCTTTTATTGCCTCTACCGGTCACTGGAGCCCAGTCTCTTTTTCCATGTTTCTTCTCATCTATTAATAAGAATAACTCTTTAGGTTCTTGTAAAATCTTGAATAATTTCTTTCTTTTCAGTTTGAACTCTTAGAGCTGTTCCAAGGATTGTGTGCATTAGTCCTTAATGTTGCAGTCTCTTCACTGGCACACTTTTAATACCAGTTCAGGAGGATAGTTATACAAGATGGTGCCTTTTTAGCCACTTTGCTGGTGCCTTTAATCTCAGTGGAAATCAATCTCTGCTTTCAGTGAAGTGCCCACCCAGGTACCAGCTGAATCATGTCAATAGTTGCTTAATCCTTTCATATACCTGATCACAGCAGACAGACTACAGTTATTCTGAGTACTTGTAATAGTGGAATCATTCAGCTACTTTGCTATAAACATTGAAAAAGAAAGTGTTCATAAAACTCTTATGAAGATTTCAGTTGAGTAAAGAGGTTATCATCCGTGTAAGAGGAAAATGAAGTAGGAAGCAAGTTCATAATGTTTCTTCATCAACTAGCAGATTGTTTCCTGTTAAGTTAGAAAATCAAAGGGTATTTGTATGGAACAAAGCACAGAGCAGATGAAACAACAGCTAATGATTCTGCTTTCCTGGAAACTGTAACCGTCCTCTAGCACAGAAAGGTTGTGTATCAGTTATTTAGGAAGTGAGGCACTCATTTCCTCCACAGAAAGAAAGCTTGAAATGAGCAGCTGGCAGTGCTCATGAAAGGCAGCGGAACAACACCTTGCATTATGGCGTGTTGTTTCATCTCCAACTTTAAACTGGAAGGCAAAGTGATACACATTTCATCATTCATCAGACCATCAAAGCCTTAGGGAACAGCTAGGAGAAAAGAGGAAAACTATAGATCTCTTACCTCTAACCTTCTCAAAGTACTGTTCTGAAACACATGGGTGTACCACCTGGGAAGATTGCACGTAGCACATTCACATTCCTTATTTGGTTTACTGGCTTCTGCTTTAAGCTTTTATTGGGAAAAACATTGTTAGAAAGAGAAGAAAGTTGGGTGAGACGTTTTCTAACTGATACCAGGCCTTTTGCCAGTGCAGGAGAAGGCTTCGAGCTACAGCTCTGCTGCTGTGTGACTTGTACTTTATGGAAATCCCTCTCGTCCATGATGTCTCTCTCCACATTTTGGGAAATCTAAATATAAACTCCTTTTCTTTCTTTCTTCTTTTTTCCTTTCAGTGCTCAGATAAGTCATGCTTGAGAACTCCTTCTCTAAAGAAGAGAGTGATTGATATCAACTTGGAAGGGAAGAAGGACTCAGGGATGCTAAAATACATCAGGCACCAGGTAATTTCTAGGCCATATGCGAGTTAGGGAGGCTGATACTTAGACTGCAAAAAGAAGGGAAATATACAGAGGTCTCCAGGCCCTTGTGAAGAACTGTTCCTGAATATCAACCAGTTCAGCCCTGCATGTTTTCCTCAGCCAAGTCATGCTAATTTAAGCTTCTTAAGGTATCCCCATCAAAGAATCAGTTAAATATGTAGCTCAATTAAATTGCATTCTGCATCTCTGGCTTCCCACAGCAACTCATGTATCAAAACTGGGGATAGAAAACTAAGAAAAATATTTCAGAATTCCACAAATGTGTTTAAATGCAACCTGTCAGTTTGTAGCAGTGGTTTTGTTTGTTGTCACTTGTTCAGTGCTCCTGAAGAAGCAACAGGCTCTTCACAGGCCTGTTCTTAGGAGTCTGTGAGATTTTCGTGGATCTGTGTCACTGCGCACCACCTTGGGAAAGTTTCGCTCTTCTTTTATCCTCTTCATCAGTGTTTTGGTGACACAAGTAACTAACAAAAGACTCAGGAACCAGTTTGCAAACATTGCTTTTTCGTTGTAGGCTGAAGGAAACTGTATTCTATGGAGCATTGTCTGAAATGACTGAAATTAGAAGTTTTCAGTGTGTAATCTGCAGACTAAAACTAGTGTAACATTACTGAGTGTTGTTCACTGTGGAGAGTTTGCACAACTCAGCTGTAAGGCATGGCTTGTTTTTTTTGCAGGTAATGAGCCTCTCTCCTGCACCTTTGTCACTGCTAATCAAAGCAGCTCCTATCCTCACAGAAGAGATGTATGGGGATATCCAGCCAGCAGCGTGGGAGCTTCTGCTCAGTGTGGATGAGCACATGGCTGGAGCAGCAGGTAGGAGAACAAAACAACTTAGTATGGCTGCCCTGGCCGTGCATCTCACAGCAGATCACAAGACTTTGCAAGACAGCTTTGTAGTGGAGGAGGCTGAGTGCTACTAGGTTTCTTTGGTGCCGTTTGGAGTACTAGCTGACTGCTCCTCCAAAGCAGCCTCTGAGACACATCTTCCTCCTTCTTCTCTTCCTGGAGGGAGTATTAAAATCCATTTGAACTAGCTTTTTAATTAGGAGCTATTTCAGCCCAAGAATAAATTACACTAGTCAGTCAAACCCTGAAAACTCAGGATGTTGCTCTTCGTGAGCTGGATTAAAAAGCACCCCTATGTTAGAGTACAACAGCACCATCTACTGACCTCTTCCGAGGCAATATTTCTTTTGAGCCCACACTTATAAATACGTCGTAATAAGACTTGACATAGTTACATTGAAAACACCAGAGTAGAAGGTACTATGGGTTGGTGAAACAGGAAGGTCCTTACAGGTTTGGAGCAGGACTTTGGAGCAGGAACAGAGCCTGTGCAGTGCAAGGAAGGACTCAGGCAAAGGGCAGCCTTGTTTTTATATGGTAGGGACTGCCTCCCCTCATCACAGCTCTCCTGCCTAGCATCTTCTGAATAAGTGTTGAGGCAAGCAGGATGGCAGATGTCCTCTTTCTAAGGTGGAGGTACAGCCACCAAACCTAGACAAATTGTCTCCAGTGCTCTGTGGTGAGTTACTGGTCAAAGAAGCCACAGACCCTCACACCCGCTGAACTCGCACAGCAGCACTGTACCCTCTGCTTTTGTTTCCCGATCAGTGCCCCTCAGACATCCATTTAGATTAATTGGCCTCCATCATCTGGAGTTTGACTATCCCTGTTTAAATTCACAATGCACAATTGAGACAACTGTGGGTCAGCTCAACTTCTATTGTGCTGTTTCCCATTGTGATCTGGTCCTTTGTCTTGCAATTCATAGCAACTCCATTTCTAATTGGAGGCAGATTGCAACCACTGCACGGTGACCATTTAATTAAGAACCTTTCTTTTTGGTTTTATCCATGAAAACAAACATGTGGGACCTTTGCTGGGGCACTGTCTTCTGCTCTCAGGGGAAGGCAGTGCTTCTGTTAAACCAGCCTTTATTCAACATCACAGAAATCACTTGGAAGTGGAATCTTTCAAAACCAAACTCAATTGGTCCTGGTACTTCAAGAGCTGCTTTTTATTTGAAACCAGTCATGACTGAGATTTTTAGTGGGAAGAGCAAAGCTGTATTTTAGTTTAACAGCAGGTTTTCCAGAAGCTTTTATTAGCTTCACGTAATGCTGTGTGGCTCCAGAAGGTGGAATCACATGTGCTTGGTTTCATGAAGCAGTACAGCTTTCTTTAGGCCTGGCAGACTGCTGATCTCATTTCTGGAGTCAAAATTAGGTTTCTTTTGGTGGGGGTTTGTACAGCTGCAGTTTTTCTCTGCCAAATAAACGCATTATTAAGGAAAACACAGATGATGAGATGTTCTGTCCCTGCAGCTGCCATGTTCCTGCTGTGTGCTGTGAAAGTGCCAGAGGCTGTTTCTGACATGCTGATGTCCGAATTTCATCACCCAGAGACGGTGCAAAGGCTGAATGCCATCCTCAAATTTCACACGCTCTGGAGGTTTAGGTATCAAGTCTGGCCAAGGATGGAAGAGGGAGCACAGCAGATCTTCAAGGTAGATCGGACACATGAAGCACAATGTTGCCGTATGCAGCTTGCCTGGTGGGTTGGGTGTGTAATAACAGGTGCCATGAAATTGCCTGAAAATCTGTTTAGAGAAAAAAAGTGCTTGTGTAGATTGCACCAGTGGGAGAGGTGATGTGTAGAACTCCTGTATAAAATGGGGAGAGGTTAGTGGGGGGACAGGTCAGGAAAAACATCAGAGAAAGAAAGAAAGAAATGTGTATCATGGTGTTACAGTGCAGTGAGATACAGAGTTGGGAAAATTTGCAGATGTAATCTTGGGTAATCTGAGTACTTGCACTTAGCAGTAGTGACATTACTAATAGTCTGGTGTATTAAAATGTCTTTCATGTTTATGTTTAGATCCCTCCTCCAAGTATAAACTTCACTCTGCCTTCTCCTGTCCTGGGGATGCCATCTGTGCCAATGTTTGACCCCCCCTGGGTTCCTCAGTGCAGTGGGAGTGTGCAGGATCCCATAAATGAAGATCAGTCGGTAAGCAGACATCACAAGAGTAAGCACAGTTTTTTCTCTGTAGCAGCATGGGGAAAGTTAAGCAAAATGTGTGTACTAAATTCTTGAGTTTTCTTGTTTTCCTCAGCCAAGAAAAATCTAGTACACAGTTTGTGTAGGGCCCACAGAATTTTCTACATAGGCATAAGGCTTTTCTATGTGCTCACTGAGGTACTGTACTACGTGTCATATCCCTGGGAGAGATGGTATCTCTCCAAGATCAGTTCGCTCAAACTGCCTGACAGACAGTTCAGTACATTTTCTCTGCACTGGTTCTTATAGTGTCTCTTGGGAGAAGTTTGCAGTGAGGCTTATTGTAGACATAACTCCAAGAGGAGACTCCTGGTGAATTTCTGGTCAGCTAGCACTAGTCTGGTTTGCATTTAGAAACCAAGTTGCTGAATGTCACTGAGGTCTCTGGAAGAAAATGCTGGATGTGTGCATCTTAACTAACACCTTCAGGCTGTTCTCCTTCTGTTTTCTTCCTGACAGAAGTCATTTTCAGCCAGAGCTGTGTCACGTTCCCATCAGCGAGCAGAACACATCCTGAAGAACCTGCAGCAGGAGGAAGAGAAGAAACGCCTGGGCCGGGAAGCCAGTCTCATCACTGCCATCCCCATCACTCAGGAGGCCTGCTATGAGCCAACTTGCACTCCAAGCTCAGAGCAGGAAGAAGAAGGTGTGCTCCAGGGCCAGGAACTGCATTCCAGGAATCTGAGAGCACATATCACCAACACAGAGCACTGTTTAGGGGTGTGATGTCCAGGAACATAGGTTGTTAATGTTAAGGAAGCCACAAAAACATCCATCTGTTGGGAAGTCCAAGTCATTGAGAAAAATGTCATTAAAAAGTAGTACAAGGAAAACATAAAACCTTTGACATACTGAGTAATGTCTCTGTGACCTGAAGTCCCCTTCCCCTTCTCCCCCCAGCTTCAGTGAAACTTGACAGCATTTCACATCTCAAAACTCCCATCATCTTGCAGGATTTAACACAATGAGGAGGGGAAACACTAGGAATTAAATTTGTCTTTCCTAACTTTAACCTTTTGATAATTACAGAGCAAGAGGAATCCCCCTTTACCACTACATGTCTTAAGGCACAGCTTGGGATAGGCTGAATTGCCCCTGCAGTTTTCCACCTTTTAGTGGGGGAGCCTGCCTGACTCGCTCAACCTCAGTACCAGTCTTTCAAGAAAGCCTAAGTTACATGACATGTCATGAAAGGCTTAGTCTTTGGGTGCAGATTTTCATTGCTCCAGGTTAACAGAGCACAAAGATGTCATTAAAAGCATTCCAGTGTGTGCCATTAGGTGAGTACAGTGATGTTCAGATCTCAGCATAGATTGGGAAATCAGTTAGTAGAAATCCTAATTCTTAGGAAATACTAAACACCAGCAACCGTGGTGGTTAACAGGATGTAGATGAAAAGAAGTATAGAGCTGACTTGATTACAGTGTGATACACCAAAGCACTGAACACTCTTAATGGAACAATGCTCTACTAGTTCCCAAAGCATGTGCAACTTGCATGTCTGACTGCTCTTCATAGATGGTAAATTGTGTCTTTTAAGTATTACCTCACTTGAATGAATCTTCAGTGTTCCAGTTTGGTTATAAGTGTTGTCCTTTAGAAAGTTCCCTAAAATCTGTCACTTGGATCGGGATTGACATTTCCCATTCTCTTTGTCAGTAGAAGAAGTTGCCAACTTGGCCTCCCGCCGTCTCTCTGTGAGCCCCTCCTGCACCTCCAGTACATCTCATAGGAACTATTCTTTCCGGCGTGGCTCTGTCTGGTCAGTGCGGTCAGCAGTCAGTGCAGAAGGTGGGTTGCCTTTACTTTGGAGTGTCCTTTCCTAAGACTTCATTCACTGGAAGCCTTTCCTGTTGACCCATAAAGCTGGTGGAATTTCCTTTTCTTGAATATATTCTCAAGCCTGAGCTGCTTTCTAATAAATGTTTGCCCTGCTTTATTTTATTCACTCTTGCTATCACGATGTCTTCTCTTACGGCTCATGTTTCATTTAGAGAGTAGTGCCACGGGGAATACTCTAGCTGAAAAATGGTAATGAGATGTGATTTCATCAAATCCTACAAGAAAAGAAATGTAAATTGGAAAAATATATTTTACAATGAGAGTTCCTGATCAAGAGGTTGGCTTGAGGCTCAGTTTCTTCTTAGAGATAGCAGTAAACCCGCTGAGCTTACTCAGTTGACAGACAGCCTATCATTTTGTTCTGTTTGTATAGCACCTAATATAAATGTTTATCTATCTAATCTATCTGGATAATGCTACAGCTTATTCACTAACACTCACCTTCTACTGTTCTTCCTGCTCCAGATGAAGAACACACTACAGAGCATACTCCAAACCATCATGTGCCACAACCACCTCAAGCTGTGTTTCCAGCCTGCATCTGTGCTGCAGTGCTCCCCATTGTCCATTTGATGGAAGATGGAGAAGTCCGGGAGGATGGAGTAGCTGGTACTCACCTAGATTAAACTTCAAGGGGTTCTTGCTTAAGGGTGACAAAACTTGCCAGCACTTTGCTTACTTTTGCTAGGAGCCATAACTAAAATGGAAAAGAAGTGTAACACAACCTTGTATTTGCTCACAGTTCTTGTTTCCTAGAAGTATTATGTGCTATATATTATGAGTATATATTTGTTGAAAACGGATAAGCTATTAAATCCTCACAAGCTATTTGAAAGTAGATTCATGACAGAAATATGACTCTAGGGTTTTCCCTTCTTCTCTTTATAATTTATGTTTTGGTTTTGAGGGTTTTTTATAACCTTTTGGGGCCCTAAAAAAAGTCCAGTTCAAGAAAGATATTGAGAAGTTGAAAAGGGCCTGGTGGAGGACACTAGGATGGTAAGAGGCATAAACAGGTGTTCTGTGAGGAGTGATTGCAGAATCTGGACTTGCTGGTGTGATGAAATAGGAAGCAAAGAATTAGGGGAACTCTGACTTAGAGGTTACAACTTGGGAAGTCTTCAGGTTAGAGATTTGGAAGGAACTTCATAACTACGGGCATATTGCAATTTCCATTGATTCTCCATCCACAGCGACTGTTAAGACTTGGCTAGTCAAAGCCATGGTCGACATGGTTTAGATGACAGTCCTGCTCTGTGTGGACTTGCACTAGCAGGGCTTGAACTAAAGACTTCTGGAGGTCTATTCCCAGCAACATTTCTTGGATCCCATGACAAGCAGAAATCCACCTATACACAGCTTGAACATTCTGGTTATGATCTGTGATGTATTTGTAAAGTAATAATGCATTTTTTCTGCTTTTGTTTCTCTAAAATATCTATAGATGGTGGACCATTGCCCTTCCTTTGTCATCACTCAGCATGTCAGCTGATTGCACATTTAACTTTCTGTTACATTTTTTGTTCAGTTTTGGGTGGATGTAGTCAGCCACCTAAATAATGTATGTGTCATTTTGTGATCAGGAGCTGAGCACTGAAAACAAAATAATAAATAATTCTCTATTGTTTTTAGTCTTCAAAGAATTCCAATTAATTACACTTTGGGGAGTTGTTTATCAACACAATTCCCTGCTGACTGTCTAATACTGTTCACCCATACCAGACAGACTCTCTCAATGCATCACCATGAAATTGAACTTACATGCATGACCAAAAAAGTACATGAATTCATGTTTTTCAATACTGAGTTTTTTTCATCTGGAGTTGTGAATCCAAATAGTTATTTCTTTATTATTCCTCTGACTTCATTGGTGAAGTGCTTACCAGTTAGTTAGGCAAGGTTCAAATATCAGTCCCATCATTATTGCTTGAGATGACTACACTGGTGACCAGTGCATCAAAGAGGCTCCTGTGTGTTTCAGTCCAAAACATGACGATTGTGGTAGAAGTTAGGAATATTTGTGTCTAAGTGTACCAGTCAAGCCTTTTCCAAGACAGTGCTCACCTTGTTTTCTGTCTCTTCTGCAGTAAGTGCTGTTGCTCAGCAGGTTCTGTGGAACTGCTTAATCGAAGACCCCTCTACGGTTCTGCGCCATTTCCTTGAGAAGCTCACAATCAGCAACCGACAGGTAAACTCTTCCTCTCCCCAGTGCGTGTATGTATTGCTTGGAGCAGGGGAGGACTGCTGTGAGCAGAATCACTTTGTGAGCATCACTAGAGAGGAACATTTGCTATCATAATGTAGATGGAAGTCTTTTAGACCATATCAGCAGTTGGCTTCAATCTTTGTCCAGTAATGTAAATGGGACACAGCTGATTTACCACTACTATGGATCTGACTTGCTGTAAGCCAGGTTTTGTACATCTGCTTAATAAGGTACAAACTTTCTAACATAGACAGTATTGCCTCCACCTGTGCCACTGTGTTGTTTCTCTGTAAGATGAGGCATGGGCTTGTTTCTCCCTGGATTATTAGGCTGCTTTTTAGTGCCATGGCTGAGCTTTAAGGAAGACAGGCTGGATGAAAGGCAGTGAGACTCTCCATAACACTTTCTTAAGTGTACACTTGATGTAAGACATCAATAATATCACTGTCCTCAGCTGCCAAGCCACCACCTAAGAGCTGACTACAAAGTGAATATTAAACCTTGAGAAAGGCCAGGAAAGGCTTCTTTTCTCTTCCTTGAGTAATCATGTCTCAGTGGCCTCACTATTTCTGAGACTTCTCCGCTATCTCCCCAGAACTTCTGTTTAAGTTCTGTTCCATTTGTTCAATATCTTTGAGAAGGAAGTTACACACCATCCAGCCTGAGAGAGCTCTAAGCTAACATAGTCTGCTGTTTTACCATCTCTTCAAGGACCTACTACAACCATGAGTACAGAATACAGAGAGCAGGTGCATTTCCTAGGAAGTTTTAGCAGATGTATCATTGGCATGAGTAGCTTTATACATATTCATGCACATGCCACTAGCTCAAATTTGTTGTGGGTAGGAGGATGAGGACTATATAAGAAATCTGTATTACAGTCTGCCTGTCCTTAGCTGAATGTGAGATTCCTTGCCCTCTACAACCCCTTCCCACCATAAGAAATTAATTAGTCTACATTTAAAGCAGAGTTCATATTCTGCCCATACCTCCTACCTAGCAGCTGCAGCTATTGAGTTGACCTGATTTCACAGATCATTGAGATAGTCAGTTTTGATAGGCAACACAGGGATTATCACAGGGAGAAGAATGCAGAATCAGGATGCTACAGTCAGTACAATTTGCAATAGGAGGCATTGGTCTCTCTGAGATAGAAGACATTGACCTGGGTGCTGTGCCCTGGGCCTTATTTTGGGAAATATGGGAGTAGATCCAGGCATATGGTTCCTCTTCATACACTGAGAGACATAGCTGAACAAGGGGGTATGGAAAACTGGGAAGAAACAAAGCCAGAGAGGACAAGAGTGTGAAATCCATTCTCTATTTTGTGATGGAAAGAAAAAACATTTGTCTTCTTCCAGGATGAGCTGATGTATATGTTAAGGAAGCTTTTGTTGAACATCGGCGACTTTCCTGCCCAGACATCTCATATCCTCTTTAACTACTTGGTGAGTAGCTTCTGGGTCCAGGTGTAGCCCAGAATCTCACCTCTGCCTGCATGTGTCCTAAAAAATTAATCTTAGATTAACTTTAGATCTGCTAGGAGATAAACACTCTTAAATTTTCCTATATAGCTTATATCTTCTGATCAAGATCCCTAGCTCAGTCCATTTAGGGAGAGGAAAAGGAACCTTTATTTTCTGTGTTAAACTCTTAAGCATGGATTTCTAAATTGAATTATAGGAAGTGAGTTGTAGACCAATAGAAGGATCCCAGTGCCAGAAACCTTTAATTATTTTGCTTTATTTTGATTCAGAAAGAGCTTTGCTTATGAACAGTCCTATTGGAAGAAGTATAGCAGCTTATTTCAAGTTTGTGAAAGATGATGAAACAGACAAGATGTAGACTAGGCTCTAGGAAGCTATAGATGGCTCTAGGAGCCTTCTGTTGTTTGGAGGTGTCTGTGTGGCAGCACTTCAGAGCAGAAGGCAAAGGGAGTCTCTTACTGCAAAGATTCTCCCTTTTGCTCATCTACAATGGCTTTTAAAGCTGGGCTACAGGAGTACTTTTCACCCACAACCTTTATCCTCTGTAGAAAAAGGAAGAACAGTACAGGCAGATTGTTCTGTAGTACATAGAAACTTCCAGGATGTAAGGTAAATGAGTTTATCCCTCTGAGTGAGGAAAGGTAGAAGAACAACATTCTTGTTTTGTGTTTGGACAATGCTCTGCCCAGTTAAAACACTGTGTACAACCTGATATTCCTCTTACTACCTGCAGGTAGGACTGATCATGTATTTTGTACGTACTCCATGTGAGTGGGGCATGGATGCCATTTCTGCCACACTTACTTTCCTGTGGGAAGTGGTGGGTTATGTAGAAGGACTCTTCTTCAAGGATCTCAAACAAACAATGAAGAAGGAACAGTGTGAAGTGAAGCTGCTGGTGACTGCTTCAATGCCAGGTATAAGAAATGAGTCTTTAAATCTCACTCACTCACCTCCAAGTTCATGACACACTGTACCGAAAAGAAGATCCATCAGAACTGGATCAGACAAAGACTTGCTGCAAGTGGCTGCATATTTGAAGTCAGTTTTTCTTAAACTGAGGACTCAGTAAATTCCACCTGTAATTCACTGAGATTCAGGAAGCCACTTTAAGAGCTCTAAAAGAAGCAAACAGAAAGTGAGTTAGAACAGTCTTTTCAATCCAGAGCTTTGTGACAGTTGAACTGTGGAAGGCTGGCAGAATGATCATTGCAAGACTATACCATTCAGACTCAGCTTGATTTGATGCAACCGTAGAATGGTTTGGGTTGGAAGGGACCTTAAAGCTCATCCAGTTGAAACCCCCTGCCATGGGCAGGGACACTTTCTACTAGAGCAGGTTGCTCCGATCCCCTGTGTCCCACCTAGCCTTGAGCACTGCCAGGGATGGTGCAGCCACAGCTGCTCTGGGCACCCTGTGCCAGCGCCTCAGCACCTTCATAGTGAAGAATTTCTTCCTAGTATCTAATCTAAATCTACCCTCTTTCAGTTTGAAGCCACCCCCCTTTGTCCTGTCATTACGTGTCCTTGTAAAAAAGTCCCTCTCCAGCTTTCTTGTAGGCCCACTTTAGGTACTGGAAGGCTCCAAAAGGTCTCCCCAGAGCCTTCCCTTCTCTCACTGAAGTCTTGAGAGAGACCAAGAAGAGTATGCTGTGAGCCTAGGATGTCACAAGTCAGGCAAAAGATATCTTGCTGAAAACCAGATCTGACCTTTAAGTTTTGTTCTTTACTCAGAGTGACAGTTGCTCCTAAAGCCAGCTCATTTTGTAGGAACAGATCAATTTCTCATTAACCATGTAGTGTGAGACTATGCTAACACTACAAATGGATTCCAGACAGGACTGGCATTGTTTGTCTGCCCAGGAATGAGTTTTAGCTATCACTTTTCCTCCATGGGCAGTCTTTTCAGATTGAGGCCAGAGAGGATATAACTGTTTTTCTTCCTTTAGGCACAAAAACCCTTGTTGTGCATGGACAGAATGAATGTGACATCCCAACTCAGTTACCAGTCCATGAGGACACACAGTTTGAGGCTCTTCTGAAGGTAGGAGTGAGCTTTTGAGCCTGACAAATTGTTTTAATAGTACATTTGCCTCATACTTGTATCCCAGCAATACATCCTGTCTGATCATCCTGCTTCAGTGCTGGGGAGGGAAATTTTGTCCACAGGCAATTCTGTCTCCCTGTGAGGACAGCTTGGTTGCAACAAACAGGATCCCATATTAAAGAACAATAGAAATGCCCTGACCTCACAGGCAGCCAAAACCCCACAAGTGCAACTGCATTTGAAGACAATGCAGCCTGTTGGGTATTTGCTGTATATTATCCTTTGGATAAATACATACATCATACAGAATGATCAAGAACAGAGTGGAAGTGGTAGTTCAGTAGCCATGATGATCGAGATGTGACATCAGTTCCCCCTTCTGACAAAGATGGCCTTAACTCAGCCACTTAGGGAGCAGATTTATAAATGCCTTCAGTTTGTGGAACTATGGTGAATTTGAGAATGAGAATCACATCTCAGTGCTTTGAAGGATAGGAACTTTAGTGTTTCTGTACATCACCTATCACTAAAACTTGATAAATACATAGTATGGAAATGAAAGCTGCAATACCCATGTGGCTTATGTAGCCAGACAAATATGTGTGATGTGAAAACATGAAAATAAGTTAGATCAGTCTTCAGGACCTGTGATATCAGCAAGCCTTGATTATCAAAAACATGCTCATGTACTTTGTGATTATAAAAAGATACTAGGAATTAATGCCAGAAGAGTGTGCCACCTGAGGAGTGCCAGTTTGTGCCTTTATGCATTATTAGCTGGATATTCTTCTTTTGGGTATTGTGGTCTTTATACAAGACAACTCATAAGTAACAGGATGGTTATATTTCTTCCTTCTCAGGAGTGTTTGGAGTTTTTTAACATACCTGAAACTCAGTCTTCTCATTACTTTTTAATGGATAAGCGATGGAATCTTATTCATTACAACAAGGTAAGTCAAAGGTCAGGTCCAGATGACTTTGTTCTTCCCGTTTTGAACCTTTCTTAAACATCAGGGTTATCTAAAAGAGAAAAAGCAGCCCATAAATAGAGAATTCTGTCCTGTGCACACAACATCTCCGGTGCTTAGTTGTGTATGGTGAAAGATTGGAGCTTGACAGAAGAGGGAAGAGGCAGAAGTGGAGTCCCTTGCTCTTAAGTCATTATCATCTAGCTGTCTTAGAAAAAAGTAGATTTCCTTTCTGTTTATGTTCTTCCGTGGTGCCTGACACTGTCTATACCCAGAAGCTTCAGGAAGGGCTAAATGGTCTTTTATTCACTTCTGCTGAGTGATGCTGTAGTGACTACATTTGTTTAAAACACACTTGTTTCCTTTCCTGGCAGACCTACGTCCGTGACATTTATCCTTTCCGGAGGTCGGTTTCTCCTCAGCTCAACCTGGTGCAGATGCATCCAGAAAAGGGTCAAGAGCTCATTCAGAAGCAGGTATTTACTGTCATCAAACACCTCTGCCAAAAAAACAAACCCTGTAAATAAACCTTTCTTTAGAGTCTTCTCATACTTCATGCAGATAGAGAGCTTTGCTGGAGAAGTAGCAATTGGCATGAGATCTACTCTGTTGCCACGGGACAGGTGTATAGTATTTTAAAAAGAGTCAAAGAATGCAATGTGAATTCCCTCCTACTTTCTCCAACCAGCTTCTTTTAGATGGGTCATTTTGTGTTCTCCTACAGTTAGCCAGAAAAGCTTCAGTTGCCTTAGCTTCAGAAGTTGCTTATTCCTTTCTTTAATGAGACCTCTGTCTGTGGAGCAGGAATTCTCTCTTCTGCCTTCCTCTGTGTCCTCTCACTGCAGAGAATGTTACCTGTCTCTCTTCCTTGTTCTGCTTTCAGATGCTAGTCTTTTACCATAGCTGCTTCCAGAGGCACAGCAGCAGTAAGTGTTTTCTCAGTGGTATATCTGTGCTCAGAAGAGCACTGCCCTCCCTGTATTCCACCCTCATGACCTGATAATCTATCTGATCCTAATGTTCTGCAGCTTCCAGGAGCTCACCCTTAGGAACTAAACCCTAAGTGACAGGACAGTGCCATTAATGTGCTGCAAACCCCTACAAGTATCAATTCTTTTGACAGTAAAACAATGGTATTGAGCTCACTCCATTAGGAGCCCCATGTTCTGTTTTCCACAAAACCAAAGTTGTCTCCATAGCACGGAGTTGTATATTTAGGGAAAAGTTGCTCCAGCTGTGTCTGCAAAGGATGATAACAAGCAGGAAATAAAACAAAGGGGGTGAGAGGAGGGATGTGCTTAAACCTTATGAGTTTGGTATTAACAGTTGTATTATTACAGCCAAAACTCAGCAACTGTCGTTATGTCCCTAACATGTGAGTGCAGGGGCAGGAAATTATCATCAGGAATGATTTAAAAAAGCACCTATAAAGCTACTTAAGAGGACTAGCAGCTAAATATAGTTAATGTCATCCCATTTATGTACAGTACAGAATAGGGAACCATTTCATGTACTGCATCTGTTAGTAGAAACTCTATAGAAGTCTGAAATTACTTGGGCTCATTTTAGTTGCTTCTCTAACAGAAATTATCCTCACTCTGGTTCTAGGAGATGTGTCCCAGATATCAAATAAATGAGTTTGATATGCCCTGCATGACCCAAAACTATTAAAATGGCCTGTCCAGCTTTTTTCAGGGCAGTGTTTTCATTCCACGTCTTTCTATTTGTAGTACTTAAAGGCCAAAAGGTAAAGCTTAAATCATGCATCTACCAGCCTCTCTGCAGTGATGCAAGAAGTTGCTGGACAGCATCCAGCTTGATCAAAGAAAACAGCTCTGTAGAGTCTGTCCAGAGAGCAGCAATCCATGGAAAACTTCTTTCTTTACTGTTGATTGATTAAGCACCCAGAGCAGGGTCATAGTGACTGCAGGACACAGAAAGCTGAGCTTTGTCACATGTTGAGCCACACACTTCAAGTTTTGGCTTCATCCCAGCAGCTCAGAATTGTCTTAAAACTGCTCCCAAAGAAAGTTGCTTCTGCTACTGAGCATCACTCTGCCTTGTGGTTACTTTGAGCATCAAAATGAAATAGCTACCCTGACTAGTTCTACCAGCAGTTCAAAGGAGGCTGTTAGAATGGAACTTGGTTTCCCAGTTGATGTAAACTGGAAGCAGTAATCTGAAGCCAGCGGGACTTTGCTCATTTGCAGTAACTCGGAATCTGGTCTGCTTTGTTTTATTGACTACTTTTCTTTTGCAGCTATACATACACCTTCTATGGCCAGATGTGAGCAACCTCAACCCAGAGGGTAAATAACAATTCCAACCTCATGCTGAGTATAGTCCAAGACCTTGCAGAGAGCAGCTGCAACTTCATAGCTTTCAGTTTGGAGTTGGTTTGCCTCTGACCAATTTGGGTCTCACATTGGCAGAGCTTACATTAATCTACAAAAAATGCATGGCACAGTTGCAAAGTGTATGACAGCCACTCAGGGTAAAATAGAAATAGAAATGTTGTTAAAAGCTTTAACAAGCATGATCCATCTTTGTGGAGCTAGGCCGAAGGACAGTGGTCACACAAATTCTAGTGAAAGGGTGTAGCAGTGCCCTATGAGTATCAACAGGGTCCTCTGGGCCATAAGCGAAGCATATTTCCTATTAGGGAAAGCCATGGAAGCTAACCTAGAAAAGTGCATATATGTTGTAAAGAACTTTTTGATTGGACTGACTCTGATTTTGTCTCTTTCTTTCTCTCAGGTGTTCACCCGCAAGCTAGAAGAGGTGGGGCGTGTGTTGTTCCTCATATCCCTGACACAGAAAATCCCTACTGCCCACAAGCAGTCCCATGTATCTATGCTCCAGGAGGACCTCCTCCGCTTGCCTTCATTTCCTCGAAGTGCCATTGATGCTGAGTTCTCACTCTTCAGTGATCCCCAAGGTAAGGCCTTCGATAGCTTTCTCTGCAGGTTGGATGGAGACCAGCAGGCTTCTGTAGGGCACTTCATTTGCCTTAGAAACACACAGACCTGTAGCATTACTGAAAGGTGATAAATGATACATAGCTGTTGGTTTGTTAGTACAACAGCAGAAAGTGTTTTGCTGTCAGAGGTCTCCAGACAAAGCTACTTTCTTTGGACCCACATAAGAATAAGTTATAATTATGAATTAAAATTATGCGTGACACTACAGCTGCAATACTTTGCCCAGTAACATAATTGCAACTGAAAAAGGGTTGCTTAGAGTCCTTTGCCATCTACTTTGAGGAAGCAATGGACTTCCAGTGAAGAGTGGGTCAATTCTGTAGCAGGGATATAGAAACAACCCACTTATTTAGAAACTTTGCTCTGAAAGTCAAGTAGTGTTTCTAGTCTAACTTGAGGATTAAACAGGCCACTGTTGCAGGATGGTAAGCATTGGCAAGTTCTGTAACAGGCCCTTGCTTTTAGAGGCCTTATTGTAACTGCATCAGTGTCCTGTAATGTGTGGGACATCTGAAGGAGAATTTTCAACAGTGGAGATGAGGTTTAATGAGCTGTGTGATATGATTCTTCATCTTCATCTGTGTTGCTTTCAGTCAAAGTTTGTTCAAGCTTCCAAAAGTACAGGATGGGTGAAGTAATTTTACAAAGGCAGAAAGATGGTCAGTGTTGTGGGATGGCTCTCTGGAGAAGCCTTTGGTCTCTGGGAATGTTGTGAAGCTGGCTGTGGTGGACAGAGCTGATTGCTGTTGCCTCTTATCCTTGACAGCTGGGAAAGAACTCTTTGGTCTGGACACTCTTCAGAAAAGCTTGTGGATTAAGCTGCTGGAGGAGATGTTCCTTGGCATGCCCAGCGAGTTCCCCTGGGGGGATGAGATCATGCTGTTCTTGAACGTCTTCAACGGTGCCCTGATCCTGCACCCTGAGGACAGTGCCTTGTTGAGGCAGTATGCTGCCACAGTCATCAACACAGCCGTGCACTTTAACCACCTCTTCTCTCTCAGTGGATACCAGTGGGTCCTTCCCAGCATGTTGCAGGTGAGTCACTGCCATGAGCGTTATAAGGGAAGACATCTGAGTGAGCACTTTGTTATAGAACTGTCTCCCTCAGTGTTTTTAACTCTGGGGATGGCTGAAATTTGGGGAATAGTTGAAATATATGAATTTGCTGCTAGTTGAAACTAAATTGCATTCACTTCATTAGGTATGATAATTGTACTATCTGAAATCTAAATAGCAACAGAAAGTAACACTGAATGTTTATGCAAAACTATGTTCTCTTTCTATGTGAGTGATGACAAATGCTGCAAGTGTTAGAAGTGGAGTTTCTCTTCACTTTGAGGTGTACGAGTATGCCTCTTTTCCTGTTGACATCTGAGAAAACTCTGGTACTGAAAATAAAACCCTCACCAAACAATAAATACAGTTCTTTTACAGACAAAAAGATTATTCCTGCATTATAATGCAAATACAGACAAAACTGTCATTTCTGCAAAAGAAGCCAAGCCCGTGACATCCCCATATGTGTGCATTTTAACACAGTTAACAGAGGAGAGTAATTAGGATCAGTGATGAATATAATTACCTGAACAAACTTTAGTAACTGGAAACTCTGATACCATGCATGGTTAGATAAGTATGTATTGAATCCAGGTGTGCAGTGCATGGGCACTTATTCATTAGAAACAAGGCATTTTGAAGTAGAATAACTTAGTAGCTTAGTTTGAAGTACTTTGAAGACAATTTGAAGACAGTAACCATTAAGCATAGTGAGGAATTCTCATTCATTCTCACTTTTCATATTGAGAGAAATTAGTTTTGCAATTCTTTGCTATCCCTGCTTCCTTACCACTTATTGTCAACTACGGAATCAATAAAATACCACTCTTAGGAGGCAAAAAAAGAAATTCCAAAAGGAAAAACTAAGTGATCTGCTGGTTACTTTGTGATCATCGCAGACAAATTCTCGTACCACTTCTGGGCTTGAACCAGCCATTAATAGCTGAATTCCTGAAGCGTCCATGCACATACTCCCCACAGGGCTCTTTCTGTTGTAGGTTTTTCCATATGCAGTTAATTATTTCCCTTTCCTCAAGTAAATGGCATATTGCAAGTGGAACAGGCCATGGTGATTGACTGTCCTCATAAGCTTGCCGGAGGCTTCTGGTTATATTAAAGACATACTAATCTCTTCAGCCTGCTAGGCTACTGAGAAGTGAATACATCTCTGTAGAGGTCTCACACTCTAGTAATATCTTACAAACCTTCAAGAGCCCTGTGCTGTAATGTGAATTTTACCCTACCATAAAATCTCAACATTTCCTGTTGCCAGCAAATAGCAAGAAAATCCTACCTGCTGCCACCCCAGACCTCCTACAGACTTGTACGAGCAGAGAAGTGCAGACAGGCAATTGACACAGGCAAAAGGAAGAAACACAGTGAAGTTGTTCCTAACAATTTATGCTGTTTACATAACTGAGAAACAAATCCCACATCTTTAGCAACACATTGGCTGCCTGGTTCAGTGGCCAGCCCTGAAGGAAATGCAAGTCAAAAAACCTTAAAGTATCTTAAGAGTAGGTGGAACTGTGAGTGTGTTGGAGGACAGGCTGGGAGTTCAAATTATCTTGACAAGTTGAAGATGCTGTCTGAAGAAAAGGGGAATAAAAAACAGATTATGTTGATCAAATTGGACAGAAATGAAGAATCAGCCACATAAATATGGAAGGAAAAGTAACTGATTCAGTACCACTTCTGCAGGACAGAATACTGGAGTTGTTATAGTTCTGAAGCTAAACATGAATCAACAGTGTCTTTCTGTTGAAGGATAAAAAGTATCTCAAATGCCATTCTGGAGTGACTATACAGATTTGTAGCTTGTGAAAGAAACATGTAATGATTCTGCTGCTCCAGTGAGCAGCACTCGTAACTTGAAGCACTGGCTTTGTCCAGCTGTAGGCACTGCACAGGAAAGATCAGTTAACTGAAGATACCACAGACTGGAACGCTGGTTTTGAAAACATGTCATGTGAAAAAGGACTGAAAGATCTGGGATTTCATTGACTGAACATCTCTGATACATATGACAAAACATAACGCACTAAAGCTGTGACAGAGAAGGTTCAAGTATGTAAAGAAAACCTTTCTTCTAAGGGTAGTTTGTCTCTGAAATGCATTGCCAGGGAGGGCAGTCAAGTCTCCATCTTTAAAAACATGTTAGGCAAACATACCCAGAGTGACAAGGCTGTAGTTGATTTGGTCTGGGGTAGGAGATGAAGAGCCCTCCCACTGGACTAGTGATTCCATGTCCTTTTCATTTGCTCAGGTATATGCTGACTATGAAAGCAACCCCCAGTTACGCCAAGCGATCGAGTTTGCATGTCGCCAGTTCTACGTTCTGCACCGCAAGCCCTTTATTCTGCAGCTGTTTGCAAGCGTGGCCCCTCTCCTGGAGTTCCCAGTGAGTAAAAACCATTCCCTAGTCTCAGCCTGGGGAAGCCTGTGTGTGCAGCCAGCCCCCCATCAGAAATCACAAAAAGTAAGCAGCTCTTACTGAACATGTGCTTGCTGCACTTGATGCTGTAGAGAACTATGTCCTGAGCTTATTTCTGCATATTTCTGTTCATCAGTTGATTTGAGCAGGATGCTGAGATAACAGGCCACTGGTATCCAGGCTAGTAAATGTCATCTCACTTTAAATTTCTCAGTATATCTAGATTATAAAAGGAATGTAATGTTTTGTAACACTTTAAATGCAAATCCTTTGTTAGAATACAGCCATAGGACCTAAAGCTGAATGCTTTAGTTTTAGTACTTGTGAACAATAAGGCTGAATTGAAGCCATGTTCTGAAATACTCACTGATTACTTTTTAACATTTTAATGAGTTAAACCATAATGGAACTTCAGTTTGAAGTGGGACTGCCAAATCTAACTGCATATACACTATGAGCCCAAACATTTTTCTCCTTCATAGGCCAGCAAAGATCTGCTCTTTGTGGGAAGTAGCTGTGTGCAGTTTTCATATGATGCTTCCACTGTAGCATCAATCTATTGAGTCAGGCATGGCTTTGTGTCTGATAGGTCTAAGCTCTTGAACTCCATATAGGTCCTTCGTCAAAAACATGTTGCCCACACATGCAGATAAAGATTCCTGGGGTGCACGAAGGTCCTCAGTAAATCAACCACGAATGTCTGTTGTTGAAACAGGATGCTACAAACAATGGAACCGGCAAAGGAGTGTCAGCTCAGTGCCTGTTTGATCTGCTGCAGTCTTTAGAGGGAGATACTCCAGACATTTTGGACATCTTAGAGCTGGTGAAAGCAGAAAAGCCTCTCAGGTCTTTAGGTAACAGCAAAGCACACTTTATTCAGTAACTCTTCTTTGCTTTTTATTGATTCAATATACATTTGATGCAGCATGATTTGTTTGGGGCCTTCTTCTTCTCCCAGAATGCAGTCATATCTGGGTTTTATGCCTTGTGAGGCTTTTAAGGTTAGCTTTATCCCCACTATTTTTCTGATATTTTTGGCAAGAGGGGAAGTAATAGTTTATTGCAAAGCTACTTTTTCTGCATTGAGCCTGCTAGTCTGAGACTAGCCCCTGGCATTTTAAACTTTATCGTGGGTGGGTGAAGAATGGAGATGCCTAATAAACTGTATCATGCTGACAAGACCAATGTCATCCTTTCCTCTGCTCCATGTGGGCAGGAAAGAAAGCATCCTCTCCCGTGGGCAGACTGTGACTAGTAAATGATGGATGTCATTCAGACATTCAACAGTGCTGAGTTCTAGGAGGAGGTGCTGATTTATCACAAAGCAGAGCCATACATGGCTATGTGATGTATCCAGCGCACCGTGTCTCTTGATAGTTAAACATGCAATGCAGTATTGAAGAATTTGGCTGCTTTGTGATTTGCAAGGATTTTTTGCTGGGTTTATAAGAATCTTTAGCTTCTTTTCCAAATTTGCACTTCCTTTGAATAATGATGAACTCTGAAACCTTAGAGATAAAAGTTTGTTACATCCTGGAATTTTATGATGCTGCACAATTATATCACAAGTTATAATAGAAAATGGTACAGAACCTGAAGATATTTCTTCCTCTGTGTGGGTTGTAGTGAACATTTGTATAAAATCTTTGGGTTTTCTGTGGAGGGTTATTGAAAGGCTTCTGAAGATTCCCGAGTGTGTGTTAATGATGGGGCTTTAGATGAGTATGTTTTGTTCCTGATATTTGCCATATGAAGATAAGAATTACCTAACACACCTGACTTCTAAGTTCCATTGTTCAAAGTGATTTACGTGCTGTGGGACCTAATGTTTGACTTGGGCTCCTGCATACCAAAGTCACTTCTGAAAATGACTATGGTTGTATTACAGATATTCTCTGGATACTTCAGTTTCTTGGTGCCTGGCACTAATTACCCCCAAAAGCAGTATTTGTAGTATGGAACTTAAATGTTTTTGAAAGCTCTTTCTTCAATCACTAGCGAACCAGACTCACTTCTGTGCTGGCATCCATGTGGCTTCCAGGATGGAAAGGGCTTGATTTTTCAGAAGTAGAACTATCTTCTGCCTTCAGTGGTGTATCAGGGTGATTTTTAATGCAATGGAAACATCTAGGAAAAAGCAGAGGGAGCATAAAAATTGTCCTTAAGTTGACATGTGTCCTTGTCATATATGAGCTTAAGATTCTGCTTTTGATGGGTGGTATTTGAAATGGGACTCCTTAAGCTCAGCAGTGATTTGACCTACTGAGAACTGTTTCTCACTTACTGAGTTCTTGGATAGCAGGGTGCAAGTGGGAGTGCAGCATATGGTTCCTTTCTATAGACAGATTTTTGTCAGAAATTCCTATTGGGCATTGTTAACATGAGAAGCAAGCAACTGTAGAGGGGAAGAGGAAGGAGTGTGCTAGCTCCTTTCATATTCAATGTGTTTGTGTAATAGTCTTTTCATATTGCTTTTCTCCTGCAGACTTCTGCTATGGAAATGAAGATTTGACCTTTTCAATCAGTGAAGCCATCAAGCTGTGTGTGACAGTGGTGGCCTATGCTCCTGAATCATTCAGAAGGTGCTAATCTGTTTTCTTGGCTTGTGCAGACTCAGAAAAGCTGCTTATGGCATGTGAAAGCAAGGTTGACAAATGGGGGCAGAGGATATAGAAATGCATTCTAAGCATGGGGCTCCTCCATGAGGCCAAGCCTCTGTTGTTGATACCTTCCTTAGGGCTCTGGCTTCAAATTCTGCCAGGCACTGGCTGCAGTATTAAGCTGGATGGCAGTTGGAACAGCAACATGTAAGCTATATTTCCAAGTGGGGATCATGCTGGTTTTTGTTGTCAGAGAAGCAATGGGGAGGGGGAGAAATGGGCAGCTGGAAAGAACAGGAAGATCCTGGAGAGAGAGGAGGTAAACTGCTAAAGCAAAAAGGTTAATGTCTAAGGGGGTATCAAGGAAGAAAGGTGTCTTTGGAAAGGAAAATGAAAGTCTGCAAATAGATGACATATTCAGAGGATATCCAGAAGTTTAGGTTGCTTTTACTGTTTTGTACATCAGCCTATTTTCCCCCTCAAGTCCTTGATCCAAGAGTTTCTTTGGCCCGGGTCTGCTTATCTGCTGAGAAGCGATGAAATCACAAGGCTAGTGAGAGATCCAGGGTTCTTCAGACAGAAAAATAAAGCTTATGCCTGATGTGAGTTTGCGGGATTGACAAAATAAAACAGACCAAGTATTGGTTATTTTCCAGCCTCCAGATGCTGATGGTCTTGGAAGCACTGGTTCCCTGTTACTTGCAGAAACTGAAGCGGCAAACCTCTCAAGCAGAGTCTGTGACAGCAGCTCGTGAGGAGATTGCTGCTATGTCTGCCCTTGCCACCTCTTTGCAAGCACTCTTGTACAGTGTAGAAGTTCTCACCAGGTAACCCACATGGTTCAAAGATCTGGGCCTGTGTTTGGTTGTCAGTGTGGGAGAGAGAATGCGCAGGAGGTCACCATATGCAGCTTAGCTTGAATAATGGTTGAGTTTTCGACATGGTAAAAGTAGTGCCAGATTTCATCAGATCACAAGTGGTGTGCCTGTTAGATTTAACCTTCAGTATGCTTCTCACCTTCCCTCTGCCAGGCCTATGACAGCCCCACAGATGAGTCGATGTGACCAAGGTCATAAGGGGACCACAACAGCAAATCACACCATGTCAGCTGGTGTGAACACCAGGTAAGTCAGTGGGATTTTCTTTCTTTCTTATTTTTCTGAACAGCTTTTTTTCCTTTCTTTCTTTTTTTTTTTCCCTTAAGATAACATGTATTGCTCAGCTGAGGAAGTGCTGTAGGTACTATGAGGGAAAAGAGTCAGATAAAAACAGCACGCAGGACTGCATTTCTGACAGTAACCAGAATCCTCAAGACTAGAATTTCTAGTTTAAAAGCATCTGACTAAATAGAAGAATGGGATATCAAAATGGAGGACACCCATCCTAAACGTCTTTTCCTTTGTTCCCCTTTTTGCACTCTAGAAGTATACTGGCAAAGCAGCTATGTCCCGCAGTTCTCTGCTTCCTTCTGAGTCCACTGTCAAAGTGACTACTGAGAGACTGAGAGACTGGCACCTCCTCTAGTTGGGTTTTTTTCTTCCTTTTCCCATCCCCATTTATTTTTCCTATGGTCTCTTTCTATCATCTTTACCCTCGCGTTGGTAGGGTTATTTTTTTTGTAGGCTGCTGAAAATTAGACAAGGCCACTGGACAATTTACTCCTAAAACAAGGGCTTACAAAGTCTTGTTACAAAATCCATCCACAAGCATTCAGATTATGAAGGTTTTCTTTGCAGTACTGATTACTTTTCTGGGCAGCCCTGCCTTCTCTAAGGCTGCGCCTTACTGTGCTTAAAATATGAATGTTTGTGCTGATCTGGAAAGGGTCATAGCATAGCAAGAGCTGGAATAACTGTTCTTCCAGGGCAGAGTATTTCCCCTGTATTTCCCTTTTGTCTGTAACAGCTGATAGTAAGTCTGTGCATAGCCAATAGTCCAGTACGATGCCATGGCCTGTATAGGATTGTAAATTGGGAACACCCTCCATGCTTTCCAAACTTTTCCCTGTCTTTTTTTTTGCATTGAAAGGAGATAGAAATCACTCTCTGCATGAATCACCAAAGGGCTGTGATAATGAATTATAGGTGTGTAGTGTATACATCTTGGTTGGTAACTCCTGGAATCAATTTGTTATTCTTTAAGATGGATTCACGCATGGATGAAGCACAGCTTTGACTTTCAATCCTGAGAAGCAGACAAAGCTCTTCATGCTCAAGTCTGAAATGGATATATGCCTTTTACTGCCATTGCCCAGTCTAAGGAAAATAAGCTGTAATGGAAAGTAATGCTTTATTATTTGGGAGAACAGTTAATGCGTATCTGCTGACAGGCAGTGTAGTGACTCCTGATGCAGTGTGACTCAACCATCTTGGTTTACATTTCCAGATCTTTCTGATTATCAAACATTCAGTCTCTGATCCAAAATATTTTTGCATTGCTCCAGGTTTCCTGTTGTGTTATCATTGCACCAGACATCTGCTGCCAACAGCAGGAGCTCGTGATGGTAGAATGATCACTGTTCCAGCACTGGATGTGTTAGCCAAGGGGTGCAGGGTTTCTTAATGTTTTCTCAACAAGGAGAAAATGATAATAAATCAAAAAATATTCCTTCCACTAGGTGAGCTGTGGCGTCATGAAACAGACTGAGCACTGCGGTAAAAAGCAATAAGAGAAATTTTTGGGAGAGATTTTAAGCCTGAATTTTTCCTTTCATAGCAAGGGCTATAACTATATGAATCTGTTGTTTGCTGCTAGTTGGGAAATAAAGGCTATCCAATGTTGCCTATGTATACCCACTGTTCCAGTGACACAAGATACCATCCTGCCCATGGTGGGTATACCCCTGTGGGCTAGAACAGTGTCACCTTCTTCCAGAAAGGCACAGTTTAGGCACTAGGAAGTTGCTGTTTACAGCTGCGCTGTTTCTGTTTTCCCAGGTACCCAGAACAGGGAGCCAAGCTACACTTTATCAGGTACAGTGAAATCTTTACCCCATCTTCCCTGACATGTGATGAACTGTTCCCCAGCCATTTCCAGGTTCACCCACTGGGTCGCACCCGCTGTTGCTGTGACAGCTACCTCAAGGATGGATAGCAAAGGATAGTTCATATAAAAATTATTTACCTTTTTTCACAAGACACTTCAGTTTATCATTTGCCTTTTTTAATTTATTGCAGATGCAACTCTCTCTCTTTTCAATTGCAGTGGAAAGCATCTGTTGCAAAAACAGTGTGGAGAGGTTGCTATAATCTATCCCTGCTGTTCCACTGCATGTAGCACTTCTTACTTTTTCTCATTTTATACCCTTCAGGGAGAATCTTCACCTGCTGGAGGAGGGCCAGGGTCTTCCCCGAGAGGAGCTGGATGAGCGAATTGCCAGAGAGGAGTTCAGGAGACCCCGGGAGTCATTGCTGAATATTTGCACAGAGTTCTACAAGCACTGTGGTCCAAGGCTGAAGATTCTGCAGAATCTGGCTGGTGAGCCACGAGTGACTTCTCTGGAGCTGCTGGATGTGAAGTCCCACATGAGGTACTCCGCAGGCATTCTGCTTTTACTTACTCACTTCAGGGGGATTCCTTTCTTTTAGCCCTTAGGTTTTTGTAATAGCAGACAGAATACATTTTTGATAGTGTAGTTGCATGTTGCTGTCTGAAACATACAGAGCTTTGGATGTTCCTTAAATTAAACCTGATGTTGCTTGTGTATAAGGAATGTTTCATATAGTCTCCTCTGGTCTCATTCAGATCACCATCTCCAGTGGACAGAATAGCTCCATGGGAAGCCCATCTCATCCTAAGGTCCTTTCTAACCCAAAACATTCTATGATTGTAAGATTCTATGATTCTGATTCTGGCTGTGAATTATTCCTCTCTTGAGTGCTATACTTTCTTCCTCAGGAATACCTCATATAGGAAGTTGAAGGGTGACCTAGCAGTGATCTTAGCAGTGCCCTGAACCAGATCTCTTCCTGCTCCTGGACTCTAAAAGCTCTTCTGCCTTTTACACACATGCTCTTCAAAAAATGGCAAGAGTGCCCTTAGTGGGCAGATTCTGTCACGATTAGAGATCTTTGGATTGAGGCTGTCTATAGAACACAAAATTGTGACTGACATTAATTTAGGTGGTGTTTAACAAATGCCCCAGATTCCTTTGGGAGTCAGGAGGTAGCTTTTGTTAGGTTGATGTTTGCATATGAATTGAATGTTGCTGTTCCTGCCCCTCTGGCAAATGTTTAATAACTTAGAGGGTAATTTTACAGAGATGTCTGTTTCCACAACTGCATGCCATTCTTAGGTAGTGCTTGGCTGCAAACAAAGCCTGATGGGCAAGGCTGCTTTTGCAGCGTCACCTCTACATGTTTGTTCCAAGGATCACAAGCCTCAAAAGTCAGTACATCTGTTTAGCTGCATTGCAACCTCCATGACTAAGCAATAGAAACCTGAGATGAGAGCTTTAGTCTTATGCTAGAAACAAAATGAGATGCTCATGACAGATTATGTCCTTGGTTAAGCATGTTAGGTTGGGATTTTTTATGATTTCAGTGGGAGTGAGGAACATGCATCTGATGAATGAACTTTATTTAGTGCAGTAAAGCAAGGGGCTTGCTCTTTTTTCTACCCTGATTTTATGTATGTAACATACATAATGTATGTAACATGCTCCAGTGTGCTACCCAGAAGCACTTGTAGTTTAGCAGCTACATGGGAACTTCAGTTCTACATGGTTTTGTATTCCAGAGTAATTTAGTTCAACTGATCTTGCACTATTTCATGTCACTGTCCTAAAAGATGAGTTTAACCAACTTAAATCCATATGTACAGAAGGTGTTATTGGTGTATTTTCTGTAAAGATACTTTCTTGTGGGAAGCTTTCTGTGAAGCTGAGTCACAGTACATGGAAGAGGCTGGCAAATACTTCATTCTTTTCAAGGGAGAAGGTTTTTCATGGTCAAAGGTTACAGCAGTAAAACCAAGGAACTGATTTGCAGAAGACTGAGTTGTGCTTTGATTCTGATGTGGCTCCTGGAAAGTGCTAGAAATAACTGCCTTATTGGGGTTAAAATCTGAATTGCTTTATCATAATTAGCCTAAAACAAAGCAAACATTATTTTGATTCTTACGGAAATTAATTTCCTAAGTATCACTGAAATGACTGACAGGTTTTAACCACTGTAGGAAAAAGAACCCCTGAGTTCTAAGTAGAGAGTAGCTTTATCAGAATGTGATGTGACAGCCATGGTATTGGGAGGCTGATAGATGCCATTTCAGAGATTTCAAAAAGCAAGATCATATGCTAGTCACTTCAGAAAGGATTCATCTCACCCAGTATTAGCCATTTAAAACTTAAATATCTAGACTGCAGAAGTCCTAAAGATCTTTTTGGACCCAGTGAAAAGGGAGCTGCACATCTACTTAGCTGTTTATCCAGGTATTGCAGGAAGATGAGAATTTCCCTGATTGCTTATTTCTGCATGAACGGAGCTAGAAGATTAATCGAGGTTGATGTCTCGACTTGGATGAGATGAATCTTGCACTTTATAACACATAAGAAAGTTTTCATATACCATTATGTACGATTGATATAGTATTACCAGAAAGAAGCAGCATCATATGATGATTTAGATTTCACAGTGTTTAAGAATGCAGATCTATTCTATAGTAGAACAAAGTAGTTGTAAAAAATAACAATGACGAAGTACTGCATAAAGAAACACTTCTATAGCACTTTTGGTTAACCTGAGGAGCTTGTTGCCCTTGATATTGCTAAGCAGATTTTAAAGAGAATAGAAATGTGTCCCATTAGTTGAAGGCATTACTGAAGAAACCCCCACAACATGAATAGGATTGTACTGTAATCTTACACTGCAAAGTCTATTGATGTTTCAGGGAGTGTAAATGTTTCTATCCCTTTTATTAGTAGATGTAGCTTTATTGTCTTTGTCTACTGCAAATACTCAAGTCTTTGTCAAACTGCAAGTGCAAGTTAAATGTTGCCATGGTATTTCACAGTCAATACAGAAAATGCCATCAGCGAGGCCATCTGGGAGAGTTAGGAGAAGCAACAACAACACAACCTGTCGAGGTGTTAGGAGAAACAAATCAAAGCTGTAGGGAGTAATGGTACAAAGTGCATGTTGTGTAAACCTATGGGACAGCACATCCTTTTTAGAATTTAACACCTGAAAACTGCAAAGTGAGACCTCTTAAAGTGCTGGCACTGAAAACAGGCACGAAATCAAAACAGATCACTCATTAATTGACATACTGGTGATCGGGTATGTGTTTTGCAGGCATTTGCCATGTTGAAATCTTACTAATAGCTCAGTTACTTTCATTTTAGCTACAAAATTCTGTGACTCCTGATGTTTGTATGGTGCATTTAATATCAGTGTAAAAAATATTCTTTAGAGCATTCACATGTGTATAAACACCTATTTCTTAACAGGCAAGGAACCGTGATATCAGGTCTAAGAGTTTAAACAGCAGCACATTTGACTTTTGTATCTTTATTTTTTTGCTAGGTTACTAAAGATCTATCTGTTAGTTCATTGACACATGAAGAAGTTGTATTTGATTTTCCTCCTAACAAATCCTGGTTTTAGATTGGCAGAAATCGCACATTCCCTGCTGAAACTGGCACCTTATGACACGCAGACGATGGAAAGCCGAGGCCTCCGGCGCTACATCATGGAGATGCTGCCCATCACTGACTGGACAGCTGAGGCGGTGAGACCTGCCCTTATCCTCATCTTAAAGAGATTGGATCGTATGTTCAATAAAATTCACAAGATGCCTACTCTGAGGTGAGCAGGTACAATGGAAACCCTCTGGGGTCCGTTTCTGATGTCACAAGCCTTGAAGTGTGGGTATGTCATGAACTAAAGCTGTCGTGTTGCAGTGAAACTTTACAGCATATCAGCGAACAAACAGATGTTTTTATCTCTGTAAGTGTGCATTTATGTTGACATTTTTGTTGTGTCTTCTGGTAGCAAAGAAATTCACGGTACTAAGAACTACAGAGAGAACTTCCAGAAATCTCATTTTTCTTCCTTCAGAATAAGTCTTCAGATTCGTGCCATCACACTACTCTCTTTACTTTGGCTGTGAGTTGGCAGTTTCAGCTGAGAAGCCAAATGATGTTAGAGAACATCATAATTTAGGATGCAGACACAAAGTTTTAGGTCTCAGCAGGAATCATATGTACCCAACTAAGATGGAGCAAATAATAGGGAAGTGATCTCTTCTTTCTGGCATCACTTTCACATTTCTTTGGCTAGCAATCTGCTTTAAGAAACTTCTGCTCTTACAGGGAACTTAGTGGCAGACATTTTAATGCTTCTCCTTCCTGTTTGATTCTTTGCCATGTCTTGCCTGCTTCTCGCTCATTCTTTCTTTTCTTGTTCATACTTTCTTCTGCCTCAAAGGCAGCTTAGGGGTCTTCCTGTTCCTCAACATCTTTCCTCTTTGTGTAAGCTGAATGAATGCTCATAAATTAAAATTCCCTTCATATTCTCTCTGTCTGTGCCTGTACCTATGCCTGGCTCTTCTGTACACAAGGACAGAGACAGTAAAGCCACTGGACCAAAAGCAGCAACTACATTTAAGTGTCACTTGGGCCAAGAAGTCTGTTAGAGATAGGGCTGGATGCCAGACCCCAGAAGCCGTCCATTGGGGTACTCACATCAGAATCTTATATGCTGCCTCCTGTGGGCACCCCATTCCAAAACCAGCATCTGATGGGAGCAGTATATGTGTAAGAACAAGTACAAGAACAGACTGTTCTGGAGATTTAGGAACAGTGGATTCTGAAAGACAACGTGTATGTAGGTCTGCATAAGAACTTACATAGTGAACACTTGATCCCCTGTGTGTTTCTAAGAAGTCCACTGAGGAGCTTGGCTAGGATGTTTTTTAGTCTTGGACTAGCAAGTTATGCAGGCCTTGTCTTTCTGTCCCAGCAAGTGCACAGTCAGGTATTGGCTTGAGAACTATAGTTACTCCAAAGAGTCAGGTCCTGACTTCAGCTGAGATGAAGGGTGTGAACCACTTTGATATTACCTAAGCTGTGGCTGCTTATGACAGGAAGGACTCTCTTCAGCATCTGTCACAAGCCCTAAAAGCTATTTTTCTGAAAAAAAAACCCAAAGTATCAGGGAAGCAAGAATCCCGGAATGAAGGACTTTGGTGCTGATAGGGAATGAATGAACCCTCTCGCAGGGTGAGGGAGGTAAGGATCGTGCTGCTGGACCTGTTTACATTTAGGGCAGACTGTCTGGAAGTCACTCTGGCAGAGCAGACTGGACTGCAGAGTAGCTTACAGAGGGCACTCACAGATGATGGAGTGAGAACATCCACAAGCCACAACAGGAGCTGGGAGCACAGCACAGCAGACCTTTTCCCCACACAGGCACACCTGAGGCAGCTGTCTGGTGGCTCCTTTTCATTCTGCATCTGTCAGAGGGAAGCATCAGGGGGTAAAACCCAGCTCATCCACCACTGCTATGTGAGGGGGCCTGTGTTGCTAGCGCAGTTCCCTCTGCTTCGTCTCCTGTCTCTCTCCAATGCCCAGTGTGCTCTGTGGCTCTGTGCTTTCCTGAGCTGCGTGGGTAACACCTTTTCTCTGTGCTCATCTCGGACGTGGTCGCTGTCTGAACCGTTTCCTCTGTGGGCATCACTGTGTGTCGGTCGCCGTGTGTGCGAGCATCTGGTGGGGGGGCAGGAGGCCTGCGGCTAACGGCACCTACTGTTGTATTGCAGGCGCCAGGTTGAGTGGGAGCCTGCCAGCAGTTTGATTGAAGGGGTTTGTTTGACACTTCAGAGGCAGCCTATCATATCCTTCCTGCCTCACCTTAGGTCTCTGATCAATGTGTGTGTCAATCTGGTGAGTAGCTGAGCGGCAACCCCGTGAACCTTTGCTAAACCTCCCTCTGCTGTTGACTTCTCTGGATTGAAGATGACAGATCATTCCCATTCCTGTCATTTTACCTGTCCCCCTTACCCCTCGCAAGGGGACTTCGCAAGTGACACTAGAGAGAGCAAGGTTCATTTTTGAAGTGGTGCATGGGGAGACAACAGTGACCAGTGGCAATGGTCAAGCGATTCATCTCCGTTGCTTCCCACGCACCACTTTGAAGATCTACCTTTGCCAAATTGAGCTGAGAGTTGAGGGCTGCAAGTTGGAGAGTGGGGTGGTGGAGACTGCACTCACCTGGTAGTGATGGGGAGAGGGTGGCACTGGGGATACCTACCGTCTCCAGTGGGGAAGGACCCTGGTGGCTCTGTCAGAAGCCATCAGGTGCTGGCTAGTTAGAAGGGTTTATATGGGTGAATTCACTCTGCTGCAATGTCCGTGGCTTGATCTAGTACAGGTTTGCACTGTACAATGTTCAGATCCCACTCTTAGCAGAATTCATGCTCCTAAGTATGTTACAGCAGAGATATGACACAGATGGAGTCTTGAGTGGTCATTCAGTGATAGATTGCAGTGTTTCTGCAGCTGTTACACTGGGGGCAAACTCTCAAATTGACATCAGTGTAGCCCCAACCATTTGAACAAACGTGTGCTTTCATTCCACATGGGAAAAATACAGATAAAGGGGGAAAGGCTGCACTAGCATTTTTATTGTTATTGGGGTTTATAACATTTTATCCTTAGAACATATATGATGTAACTTTTCCTAGCCCCTCTCAGCAGTGAGTGGCTTTAAAAATGATCAACTGAAATGCAGTAGCAGGTTTTGCCAGGTTCTTTCCTTCAATTCTATTCAGCATTCAGCGCTGCAAAGGCAGAAAAGCTCCAACCTGTGAGAATCCATAAGACACCTTACTTGTTTAAGCAGAGGTAGCTTCTTGGAGGTACTGCAGTTCTCAACCCTCAGACTGCTTAGGGTGGCTACATGGGGAAGCTGCTACTGAGTTAGCTCAAATACAAGCTTAGAATGGACTTGCAGTTTGGCAAGCAGGCATGGCAGAGTGAATCGTGCCAGCAGGCTTTCCAAGGGGCCTGCACTGAGAATTAGCCAATGCTCTAAAAATAGCAGAAAGCTTCTCAGTGCTGAAGTGCAGTCACCATGCGTATGTTCAGCTGGCTGGAAACATCCGGGAAAGCTACCAGGAAAAGATTACTGTTAGGAGTATTTTGGCTTTAGCTGTCAGAACTATGGCCGCTGTTGGCGTGGGCATGTCTGATTGCATGCTGTATCTTGTATAGACCAGTTCATGAAGCCCAAAATAAGATCAGCCACAAAAGTGGGGGAATATCTAAGTGATAATCCGTAGTGATATAAAGAAAGGGCTCTGCCTCTTTCCCTTCTAAATTGTCCTTTGGTTTTCCGGCATAAAAAACAGTCACTGCCTTTTTCCCCCGGCTAAATTTGGGAATAAAATAAGAGTGCATTCATCTCCCCTAAGCTTAGGCGTCTGCCAGGGAGCTCCCTGTTCCCATCATCTAGATGTTTCTAGACATGGAGAGAAACAAGCATGTGCAGGCCTGTGATTTAATTCCTCCTGAGGGACACATCCAAAACCAGTTCAAATAACTCTCACCTGTAAGTGCTGTGTGCTTGTGCTGATATTTCAAGTTGTTCCAGACAACAGGTCACATGCATGTGACTTTGTTTCAGACATCTAAGGTCAGGTAAGATGAATCAGAGTTCCCAAGAAGAGACTGTGAGAGGAATCTGAACATTGTACGAAACCCGGCTTGGGTCAGACTTAGGACATTATTTCTCAAGTAGATCAGCAAGAGAAGGGAAAGATGTCCAGTTTCAATGCAGACGTTTGCTTTGATGACATACTTTTATTTGTTACATTACATGACATATCCTCCAACTCTAACTGTTCCACCAGTCCAGTGCTGGTCATTCAGGGCTGGTACTGGGTACATTTATAAATGTACCAGGTTACCTGTGCACTCCTCCCATCCTTGCTGTTTCCTTCTTCTCCCCTCCCTTTCCCTGCTAGAACTCCGTCTCCTCACTGGCCCCAGCTCACTCAAGGACCACTGGGGGGGCTGGTTCTCCTAGATCCACCCCAACTCAGTGCTCGATGGAAGGCACCTCCATTTCACTGCTGTTGGAGGATATGGCATGGATTAAACTGTAAGTAGTCAGCTGTGGTGATGTGCTCTGTTTGTATTGCAGGTGATGGGAGTGGTAGGACCCTCCAGTGTGGCTGACGGATTACCCCTTCTTCATCTCAGCCCTTATCTCTCGCCACCTCTGCCCTTCAGCACAGCTGTTGTCCGGCTTGTAGCATTGCAGATACAGGTGTGTCTGCCCTGGCCTGTGGCCAGGCCTGTTACAGCTTCTGGTTGAGACACCAACTCATCGGTGCTCTATTTGTTTTCTGCAAAAGCTGGGCAAAATCTGTGGAACATACACCAAAAATGAAAGAGAAGCAACATGTAAATTCACCCTTCTTTATAAAGGCATGAACTGAGCTCAGAATTCCCCTGTTGGGACCAAGTCCACAGCAGGCATCCATCAGCTTAACACTGCGATTGAAGTCCAGGGGGTTCAGCTGATTGATGCTGTTTAGGGCTCTGACAAGCACATTAGAATTCTCTGCAGGATCAAAGGAGTTAGCATAAGCCTCCTGCCACAAGGAAATGGGCCCTGGCTTAGGTCATGTCCATTCAACCCTTCCTCTTTTCCCATGGGACCATGTGTGCAACTGAGAGTGGAGTTTGTGCTCTTCTTCACCTACCTGAGCCCGTCACACAGTGTGCCAGCTGAAAAAGGCATGGCAACTTGGCTTTTCAGCTGTTGACTCAATAGCATCCTTGTTGTCCAGAATTAAAACCAAAACCAAACATCCCAGAGCTTTTAGAGATTTTCATCACTATTCCTTTCTCATAGCAGTGCCATAACTGTTGCAGTCTTTCTGCCTCTGTATCCCTTTCCCTCCCCATTGGCACAAAATCAGACAGAATGGTGACCAAAGAAGGGACAAATTTCCTAATCTAGCTCCAACTTGCACTTTTTACTATGCATTGGCGCATCCAGTTGAATACTTCAGCGGGTATTTCTGAGCAGCAGGGAGGCTTGGGAAGGAGGTCTCATAGGGACCAAAACACAGTGCTGTCCCTCAGAGCATGAGGCACAAAAGGACATTTTGGTCCCAGCCGACACAGAAAGAGGACAGTTTTCTTCCAGCTCTGAGGTAATGGTTCTTTAGTCAAAAGCAACAAAAGGGCCACCTTCACTTTCTCTGAAATCTTTTCTCTTTTTTAAAACCAGATGCCAAATTAATATATATATATTTAAGTACTGGGTGGTTTTACTTTTATTATCCTCTTCTGCCTGTTCACTCACTCAAGGGTTTTAAATGTAGTGAAAACAAAACATGTCATAAAAAACACATGAATAGTCATAATTCCTAATACTTCCAGCAGAAGCACTTCACACCCCATCAGAAAACATCTTCTCCTGGAATTTCTCAACCCAGGTCTGCAAGGCTGAGGGGTTGCAAGATTCAGTTGCATTTCACAGCTAAGTCTGTAGCAACTGGGAAGTTGGAAATGAGCAGAGGTTCTAGTGACAGTCACTTGTACTCCCTCTTCTCAAGAAGACGAAAGACCTTTCCATTTAGGCATGGCTATGTGTCAAGAGGTGCAGTGTTTTATTTTTCAGTTCATTCTTTGTGATAGGCAGGATGATTGGGCAACAAAAAGCGAGGCAGAACAAAAATGTCCATGTTAGGACAGCAGAACATTTAGATCATGCCATTTGTGTGATTTTGTCTGCTCCTTTGTTATATTCCCCATAATATGAGTCAGATCCTGATGCCATTCACAGCAGTGCAGAGTTCAGGCTTTACACTAAGCTGACTCCTGTGGGATACATCTGATTTTGTTAAAGATACCTATGTGTTAGGAATCAGGGCTTTTTGATCTTGGCTATGACAAGAGCAGGTAACACCTCTGTTACTCACTCTGTGAATTACTGCTGACTAAGTGGTCTCAGGGCTTCTGGTTCAGTCAGTTCATCAATGCCAGTGTTGTGCTGTGTAAACAGGGTGCCCAGGGGACCATCATTCCCTGCAGTAACTTGTGTTCGTGATCTGCTGATGAAATCGTTTAATCCTTTCTTATTATTACTGCACAGGCTTTGAAAGAAGATTTCCCCCTAAGCCATGTCGTCTCCCCATTCACCAATCAGGAAAGAAGGGAAGGAATGCTTTTAAACCTACTGATTCCATTTGTGCTCACAGTAGGATCTGGAAGCAAAGGTCTGACTAATTTAACAAAAAGAACTTTTCTCCCCCTTTTCTGACAACTGATGTTTGCACTTTCCCTGCCCCCCCATTGATTTTTTACTTTTACATTTGAATTCAGTTTGCTGGTGCTGGCAGTGTGTCAACTGAGTGCCTTTTAGGTCTGAGGTCAAAAAAGAGCCCCGTTGGGAGAAGTTGTTATTGTTTCTTCTCTTTGTTTCAGCTGTGCCATGGTTCTTGAGTCAGATCTGACACAGATGTTCTCCTTTTGAAACTGGAGTGCAGGGCAAGATAAATCTGTTGTAGCAGAAGCCACAGAGGGGAGCAGAGGTCACAGACATTGTGTGCCCCTGTGAACCACAGTCTGCCCAATCTGGCTGGCACAAGCCCTGCTCCTTGCTTTCTTCTATAGAGGGTGATCACTGGTAAATCCCTAAATGAAAGCAAAGAGTAAAGGGAGAGGGAAATGTCAAAAGGAGATGAGATCATGAGACCACTGAATGGGACATTTCTTTGTGCTGCTCTAGCGCTGTGTATGTATGTTTGTGTTGATGCTAAAATAAACTTTGCCTTTGCTTGCAGGAGGAGAAGCAGCATAACAAGGTGTGGGGGACAGAGTTTTGGCTTAGGGAACATTTAAGGTTGCACCCCATTTTGGAAGAGAAGAGGGTCTGGATCTTTTGGGTGTCTTTGATGGAATGTAGCCTGATCTTTCTCTCTCTTTCCCCTCCCAATGCATCTCAGACAGCCCCTGGCTGGAGCAGCCTGAGGTCCTGTTGCTGCTCCAGACTGTTATCAATATCCTCCTGCCACCTCGCATCATCAGCACTTCCCGCAGCAAGAATTTCATGCTGGAGAGTTCCCCTGCCCATTGCTCCACCCCAGGGGATGCAGGGAAGGACCTGCGGCGGGAAGGGCTGGCAGAGTCCACCAGCCAGGCTGCTTACCTGGGTGAGTGATGGCTTCTGCTGAGCACTGAGAAGAGACAGAGATAAAATGGAGCGTTCAAGACTGTAGCACCAAAGAAAATCATCTCAGGCAGGAGCTAATTGAGCTCTTTAGAGCTGCTTTAGGTCTTGTCCTGAGCAAGGAGCCAGGGCAGAGCATGAAGCCAGGAGTGTCTGTGGAATGTTCAGCAATGTGAGCAGTGTCTGCACTGCAGCTGGAGGCAATTGCAGCACGGGTAGAAGTCGCTCAGTTTTCATACTCTCAGAATCTAGCAGTGAAGGCACAGAAGGCGTCAGGCTGCCTGTCAGCCCCTAATGCCACAGCTTCACTGGCCCTTGACTCGTTAGGGAGAACAATAATACAGCATGCTGCCTGCTGGTCCTGCACACACATGGTCCTTACTGACTGGTCCTGCCTCTGCTCACTGTATGCTGCTGCAAGGTAGTATTGTATTTTCTCACATATGACTCACAGGTAAAGGGAAAGCAAACATAATCAAACTGGAGATGCAGCAGCACTGCAGGCTGATGGGGCGAGCTGTATGGGCAGAGTTCTGTCTCAGAGCTCTCTCCTTCAAAGGAGGAGAACTCTACAGCTTCTCTGTTTCTGATTATGTGAGGGCATTTATCCAAAGACCTCTATCCAGGTTTTTGCTAGCCCATATCTGAGGAATGGGGTAGCACTGATGAAAACATGGCAGTTCACCACTAATTTAGTGCCCCTCTTCTAACAAATGTGGATACGGGTGTGTGATGGCTGAGATGTTTTGGGCATCCCATCAAGAAAGATGGAGGAGTCAACCCTCCTCTAGCAATTTCCAGGCCTCCGTGTTTGTTCCAGACCAGGGGGGCAAGGAAAGGGAGAGATTCTTTCCTCTCCTGTGAGCTAACTGTTCGTCACTCTTTACTTTAATAGAGAGCACTGTTTTGAACTTCACTGCTGTTTGTCCCCATTTCTAATGCAGTGCCCTTGTGAATTATGGCCCCTGGTTTACTGGACCATATTTTTTGTTTAGATTACAGTTTGTCCATGACTTATGCAGCTGCATTGCTAGAAGGGTTCTTCTCATTACCCCATAAATAACCTGGAGGTTATTGTGCTCACGGGGTGGCTCTTTGTGTGGATATGCTTGATGAAGATTCTTGAGGTTGTCTGATCAGCCAGGGCTGGTTTAACCCCCTTGAGCTGCTTTCAAAATATCTGGATTCCAAGGAGGCAAAAGAACTCTGCGGGGGGGGGGGGGGGGGGGCGAGGCGAGGAGAGGAGAGGAGAAGCTAGAGAAAGAAAATACAGAGGAACTTAGGTGTGAAGTAGGAAAGTCTCTCTGGAAATGGGACTCAGAGTCCTGAGCCTAAGGCTTTAATACAAGAAGGTTGTCCTCCTTCCCTACCCCTTTGGAGACTGATATAAAGACAGTTGTGACTCTAAGGTTTGTGGGTGTGCATGTGCACGTGCATGCATGCATGCCTTTGTAGGTCTATGCCCACTCTGCCCCCTCCGTTCCTCCTTCAGTGCTTGTAAGGGACATGGCTAACATCTCTAACTGCCATTTGCTGGTGTGTGTGTTCCCCTGTAGCCCTGAAGGTGATCCTTGTTTGCTTTGAACGCCAACTGGACAGCCAGTGGTACTGGCTGAGCCTGCAAGTCAAAGAGATGGCGCTGCGGAAGGTGGGAGGGCTGGCCCTGTGGGATTTCCTGGACTTTATCGTACGAACACGGATCCCTATCTTTGTGCTCCTTCGGCCCTTCATCCAGTGCAAGGTAACAGTTGCTTTGGCTCCTGATAGATCACTCCCTGAAGGGAAGATATCTTTTATTCCCTTGCTGAGACCAGAGGAACAGCACTCCTGGAAGAACTGTGTGTTTGTGTAGAGAGTGACTTTTCAGAGTTAGTAAGTCTGAGAACCCTTTGAAACTACATCACGAGGCTTATACCTAGACAGCACTCAAAAATAGTCATACAGGAGCTCTGATTCATGGAGTACTGCTAGTCTTAGCTCCCTGGATGGGAAACTGTCAGGCTTGACCAAGAGGGTTTGCAGACGGACATAATTTGGCAGCAGTCACTCAAAACACTTGGAAGTAGTGTGGATGTTCTGAACATAGGAGGGGGTTGGCATGGCTGGCAGAAAGCTTCTAGAAATCTCTCTGTGCACAGAGCTGGCCAGTACAGCTGACAGCCAGGAAGGACCACTCTGCTTTCCATCTCTTGGATGAAGGTTCTGACAGGGCTTTTGTTGGATGGACAGGCAGCTGCTAGGCTGAGGCTGCCAGGGCTTAAGTTAATCATGGCTCTTCCCTGCTTATCAGGTAGACTACCACATGGTACTCCAGCTTACTTAGCTTACCATGGTTCACTGCTTGGACAGACTAAATCATCTTATAGGAAGGAGCTGTGTCATGTCTGAAGGTAAAGCTTAGCATAAGGAAGCCCTCATCCCTGTGTACCAGTATCAGCGAGGTTTTGATACCTGTTCAGTCAAAATGCAAACTTGTCCCTGAAAGAAAGGTGGAAACATCACAGCTGGAGTCAGAACCTCATGCTTACAAATGAGCACGGTCTGCTGGCTGCAGGCTCATGCTGGTCTGGAGACCAGTCCCAGGTCACTGGACACCATTTCCCTGCAGTACTAACATGTCCCAACTTTGCAGCTGCTGGCCCAGCCGGCTGAGAACCACGAGGAGATGACTGCCAGGCAGCACATCGCTGACCAGCTGGAGCGACGCTTCATCCCGCGCCCGCTCTGCAAGAGCTCCCTCATCGCCGAGTTCAATAACGAGCTGAAGATCCTCAAGGAAGCGGTGCACAGCGGCTCTGGTAAGGAGGACAGGGCAGGGCAAAGGGCCATCAGCCCAATCTGGCCAGTGTGAGGAGGCAGACCTGCCTAGGAGGGGAATAGGGTAATTACCCACACCCCAGCAGCCTGCCCCTGGATCGAGCCCTATGCCCAGGCCAGCTTTGCCACTGGACAGCCAACAAATCCAGGTTAGTTGTCAAATGCACCTTGTCATGACCGTTAATTCCACTAAGTCCAAGTCCTACTTCCAGCAGCTGCCTCCGTCTGTGTGCATCCCTTGCCCACAAGGCAGCAAGTCCCTACCTACATCTCTGCATATTCAGAGCTGCCTGTGAAGAAACGTTCATTTGTCAGCAGCAGATCTGTTTCCTCCTTTCTCCTCTTTGTCTCTTTTTGATTCTTCTCTATCGTGAGGTGTAGATCAGCATCTCGGGGCAAAGGGTATATGAGGGGACAAATCTCCTGTAATCATTGCCCTTGTTGCCACGAGATGGCAGCCACTGCCTACGCATGGCAAGAGGTTTTATGTGCTTTGTTCTTAAGAAAAGAAAAACAAATTCAAAAGAAAATGCCTCAGCCTTTTTCCTTGGTAAAAAATTTGCCTTGTTGCTAAATGTTGAAGCTGATTTGGAAAACATGGTGCTAAGGTGAAGGGAGCAAAGCAGGCTGTGTAAAAACCAGAGATGTTATAGAGATGAGGTGAGCCGGCACAGCTGTGTCTGGTTTATCACATCTGCCCTGTGATAGAATCCAGTGCCTGCCGTGACAGGAATGCTTAGCTGGTTACTGGTTTCCAGAGCCATCACTGACTTGGATTTGGTTTTCCCACTCTTGCGCAGCTTACCAAGGGAAGACATCTGTCAGCACCGTGGGCACCTCCACCTCTGCGTACCGCCTGAGCCTGGCCACCATGTCCCGCTCCAACACAGGCACTGGCACAGTGTGGGAGCAGGACAGCGAGCCTTCCCAGCAGGCCTCACAGGACACGCTGAGCCGCACGGATGAGGAGGATGAAGAAAGTATGTGGCTACTGATTCAAGCTAAACCCTCAGTGTTGAATCATAGAATGGCTTGGGTTAGAAGGGACCTTAAATATCATCTAGTTCCAAGCCTCACTGAAGGTGGTTTCTTGATGCTCCAGAGGATGGCTGGGAGGGAAAGACAGTTGTTGTCCCACTGTGAACAAATGACCCATAGGGGCATGAGGCTAAGAAACTAGTGTGGTTGCTACAGAGTTCCTGGTGTTAAAGCTTGGGTCATTACATACCTTCTCATTCCCTCCTGATCCATGGGTAGGGAAAAGGGAAGGGCACAGGCAGATTTTAGTATATGGGACCTGGGCTAACAGGCAGTCTTTACAGTGCTGAAACAAGGCATTTGGCAATCAGTCCTCTCTTTGATTCTCATCATGACAGTAGACAGAGGCTGTGGCTGCTCTGTTGTTAGGATCCTATTCCTACAGGATCTGAGTAATTCCTGCTCATCACTTCTGTCCAGATTCTCTGACGTGGAGTATGTTGTCCTTGTGCTGCATAGCGTGCAGCTGTGGCTTTCTGCAGAGAGGAGCGTTTCTGTGCTCGTGTCACTTGATTAACAGAGAGGAAATTAAACCTTAAACCTACTGATAACAAAAGTTTGATCTCCCTTTTGGGCAGCTGACGGGTCCTGGAGTTGCCAGGCTTTCTGGTGCAAATTTAGAAGGAATGAGACACTGAATCTTTTGGAAAATAATTTGCAATGACCTGAATGTTGCTTTGTCATTTCAGTTGAGTTTCATTATATTCTTGGAATTTTGCCTTCTCTCTGCTTCTGAGCTGTCCATCACTGAAAGCCAGGGTAGAAAACTGCTTTTATGTCATCAGGCTTGGGCTTCCCCCTACTTTTTTAGCAGGGATACTGCCTTTTGGTGCTGCAGTGGTTGGTTGCCTTCATGCCTGGAACCTCAGGCACTTCACTTCTGTTATCTGAGGACTGCTGACTGTTCCCCAAAGGCATTAAACAAAAGGAGTGAAAATGGGTGGCACAAAAGCAAGGCCTGTGCAGTTACAGCAGAATTGCCTTTTTGGGAAAGCCTGAAACTTTCCAGGCTCAGCCTGACCTTATTTTAGCTGGGTTCATCACTAAACGTTGTACAATCCACCCAGCATTGTACTGCTTGATACAATGCTCAGATACTCACTATGGCAAACTCTGGTTTGAGCCTCAGATTCAGTATGAGCCACTGTGTGGAACAGTGATTGCTATCTTCCTATATGCTTGCTGCAGTATTAACCTCAGCCCTGCCTTGGCTTAACACTGCCATAAGGTATTTCAGAATATCAGAATTGAAAAAGGTCAAAAAACAAAGAAAATGACACAAAACTTCCCCTTTATTTTATCTGCTTATTTGTAATTAGAAGTTGTTGTAGTAAGAAACACAACAGTCATTTCTTTCCAGGTACTTTATACAATCTGAAACAGCACTGACCATTTCAAGCAGTCTTGATCACAACCCAGCTGGCTTTACAGTTCAGTTATAGTATGATGTCATTGAGTCTGTTTATCTGATTTTTAGGTGGCATTTCAAAATGCATGTCCCAAAGGGTGTTAAAGGGTGTCAGTTCTGCATCTTGGTGTTATCTGGTTTCTCTTTTGTAGCAGTGCTTCGCTGTATCATAGCAGCAGTTCATTTCACACCAGCAAAATGTGCAGTTACAGCTTTTATGCCATGAAGCACTGTATATTAACAAACAATTTATAAATCGCAGGAGTTAAGCCCCAGTGGAAGCTGAATTCCTCAAACACATTTTCCTGAGAGCCATATAGGCTGAAATAATACATAAATCCCTGCCTTGTGTGTGCTGGGTTCATCACCATATGTCGTTCTGAATTGTGACTGTAAATCTAATGGAAGTGTTCAAATGTGCAGGCTTTGGGTGTTGGTAAGTAAATGCTGGGTACACCTTTGGCATCCTGTTATCGCTTGACAACTGTAAACATGTAGGTGGGGGTTAGGATGGTTGTTTCCTCTCCTTTCCTGCTTTTTCTTTCTTTCTAGATGACTCCTTGAGCATGCCCAGTGTGGTAAGTGAACAAGAAGCATACCTTATGGGTGCCATTGGGAGGAGGCGGTTCTCCAGCCATCTCTCCAGCGTGTCTGCACCTCAGGCTGAGGTGGGCATGTTACCCAGCCAAAGGTAACAACATGAGCTTTTCACCTTTCCCATTAACATTCACAAGAGCAGAAATGGCACAGGTATATTATGTGCACATCAGGGATGTGGGGTGGCAGAATCGGTGCCAGTACAGTGATGCTAAATTTATTCATCCTGCAGTAGTGTCGGACTAAGGGTGCAGGGTCAGAGATAATGACTTTCCAGGATGAGCTGTGTTGTGTAGGATCCATAAGAACAAGCTGTCATCCATAGAAACCTTCCTCCCGAACAGTTTCAGAAACCCTCAGCACTGTTGTTTTCCTCTGCCACTGCTATGGATAGCAGAAAGATAAGGCATGATTTGGGGAGTTACACACTGACCCAGGGGACCGTACACAACCTGTGTAGGGAGTGGGGAGGAGTCCTGAGAAGCTGGGAAGTGGGGCAGGGCCATCCTGTTTGATACACTTGGTTTTCTGCCATGGAGAAAACAGTCTTGCCTAGAAACGTACCTAGCTCGTCACAGAAACTGAATGTTGAGTTCAAAGATGGGGTTAAAGACTGTTTTAAACCAGAAATGTACTTGTTGATAGAGCTTTGAATGCCTTATTCCTGGTGAACATGGAATGGTGAGAAAGAGACTGGAATTTGGGAAATCTCTCAAAGATGCAGAGAGAAGTTTTGCATTTGAATGCGATTCCCCTTTTCCTTCCCCCCCAAGTAAGCAATGTTTATTGCTTTGCTTGTCTACAGCATAGTTATCCAAGGATATCTGACAATGGACAGATGAATTATGCTATTTCCTTTGAACCTTTAAAGAATAAATTCTACATTATCTCTTGATCAGCCTTGGAAAATCAAACAACATTGTTCCCTCCCCAGTCTTGCTTGGAATAAAAGAAATAACCTTGATAGATGAAGGAAAAGTAACAGCTGCGGTACATAGCAGCAGAGATAGGAGAGGTGATTTACAGGAGAGAAGTTGCCCAGATTTTATCTGTGATTTTTCACAAAAGGGCTTACAGGAACTCGTTTGACTTTTGAACTCAATTACTTCAGTCCCTTTGTTTCTGGAAATATTAACATGCAAGACCGCATTTTCCTGAGTCTTTCACTGCCATCTTCAACGTGTAAACTTCACAAGAGTCACAGCTGACTGACAGCAGTGTTTGCTTTGTGCAATCCCAAGTCGTGGTGATGCTGAGGAAAGAAATACTGTAATTACAACAGAGCTTTGCTCTCTGCTTTTTAAGTGCATGGTATGCCAGGACAATTGTTTTTCATCTTCATAGGGAAGCTGCAAGCTCAGTAGGCGTAATCATAGTCCACAGCATCATGCCCTTTTTAGTTATGGATGCTCTCTGAGCTTTGAGCCTGCCTCACAGATGTGAACTCATTCATGTTAAGTAATAATATTATTGCTTTCCTGCTGGTAAGCTGGCAGACTGCTTCCTTTCTTTCTTGGTTTTCCTCTGGGATGAGAAGGTTGTTCCTGCCCAAATGACTGAGGTGTAGGAAAGCGAAGTGATTGTGTACTGGTTTACCAGCATCCACACCAGCTGTTCACCTACAGTTCCATTGCACTACGAGACCTTGTTTTCCTTAGAGGTGTACTAGGAGAGTGGTCTATAGCTCATGGGAGATTGTTCAGCCCTCCCTCAGGAAGAAGTGGCTCCTGGGGAAGAGGGCAGAAAAAAGCTTTCTATGAAGCTGCAAGTAAATAGAACCAAAATAAATGAGAACGCTGCAGGAAAATGGCTTTGTCAATAGTTCCCTGCCCTTATTTCATGTGCAAACCCATCTTACCAAACTTCTCGGCTCCCCAGTTCTCAGCAGAGATGTAGAAGTCTCCGGGCAGTGTAAACCCCCTCTCCAGACTGCTCCTGTTACCAGATGTTCTCTCAGCTGCTCTGAGTCATAGGTGTGCTGTTGAGCATGCGAGACCAGTTTGATGTTACCGTCCTTTTTTGACTTTATTCCGTTGCTATTTTTTTCCCTTGAAAACAGAGACAATCGCATGCTTTTTTTGCATTTTCTTTTCCTAAATTCTTAATCTCCCTGCCCCTCCTGCAGTGAACCTAATGTCCTCGATGACTCCCCGAGCCTGGCCACTGAGGGCAGCCTCTCTAGGTACAGTGTTAACACTACCTGTCTGTCAGTGTGTGTGCTGGGAAACGAGCTGTTTCCAATCTCCCCTGTCTCTTCCCCTCACCTTTTGTTGCTCTCTCCATCTCTGTCTCTTGTGGCTCATTGATATTCAGGCCTGCAAGTCAAAGGTGTAGCAACCCACCTTCAGTTTTCAGCTTTGATTGCCAGTAACTTTGAGGAGGCTAAGGGGTAGTGGAAAGGAAAAGACAAAGCTGTAGCAAGTGAAGCAGTGGGCTGGCTGGCTAGCCTCGGGGTTTTCCCCTTCCTTAGCAATTGCTTGAAAGGCATGAGAAAGATTATCCACAAGGCATTAGCTGTAGCCTGTTACAAGCATTAGTCTGGAAGCTTATATAAAACAGAGACATCTGTTTTCCCATTCATCTCACAATGTTGTCACCACAAAAGACTTTAATATCAGGCTGTGTTCTTTAACATCCGCTAATAAAATTAATGATAAGTCCTGTGGACTACAGTTCTCTGTGGATGCTTTACAGTAATACTTGTTAGTTTTACAGTGTTTCCAGTTCCCAAACGACACCTTAGAAAGCTTGCAGGTGAACACCATTAATACGTATTTAAAATTGCCCTGTCAGGACTGCAGTTCAGGTCTATCTGCTCCCCATTGCCCATGGACAGGGGAGTTTGTATGCAAACACTGGTAAGGCTGTGCCTGTCAAAGGGGTCAGGAGTGAGCCTAGAAGGGAGGCCTGCACCTTTAACAGCCAGCTCAGTGGTGATAATCCTCCTTACTGTCCTGCTGCTGGGCTTGCACCTCACAACCCATCCTCAGGAGGTCGGTGAGCTGTCATTAGCCCCAAGAGCATCTGTTTCCTTCCAGAAGAACATGGCCCTTACACTGGCAACATGGAAGGTAACGCACTATTTCCTTCCTTCATCACACCAGCTGAAGAGGTGAATATGTTGAAGGGCATTTGTGTGAATGGTTTCTATTCTGTTAGCTTGGTTTTAGCTATCAGTAGTGACCTTTTGGGGTGGGGACAGGCTGCTTTGTTCGTTTGTTCATTCTTGTTGGCAGACAAATGGCGAGTTTATCATTGGTGGTGTCAGTGAGATCATCCCATAATTCACGGTGTCCTTTGTGTGTGTGAATCCTGCTTTGGCAGATCGGTCTCTCATTGGTGCTACTTGTAGGAGTGGTGTTCAGAAAAGACATTGGCTTGTTGGCAGAGGCAGGAATATTGTCGTCTGGCTTTGTGATAAAGTAAAATGGATTGCATGGTCATCCAAGCATGTGTTTGGGCCAAAAGAGAACAGAAGTCATTCAACTGAGGAAGTTTAAATAGAGCTAAAACCTAACTACAATTGAGGAGGATGACAAAGGAGAAGGTCCATATCTGAGTTGCAGCCATAATGATCTGATACCAGGTTACATCAGTGTTGACTTTGAAATATTTTGATCTTGTTAAATGGGGGGGGGGTCACTCCTAATACCCGTGGTGAGGCTGAGTTCAAATGAGGTGAGTTCAAATGCAGTAGTTTAGTTCGAATCCTGAAACCAGCTGCACAGCAGGTTCCTACTCATTTCTGTCACATACAGTTTTGCTCAGGACTAGGATGCTGTCATCCACCCTGCTCTATGGAACAGAGATTTCCTTAGGCAAAAAGGTGATCAGGGGTACTTGGGAGTCAAATCTGCTGAGGTGTATTATTGTTTTCAAGGATACATATGAAAACATCTGAAGCAGAGACATCAGGGGCTGAAAAGGCTTAGAAAGAGCCTTAGAAGACAGGGAAATACTGCAAACTGTTATGGAAAGGCTACGTTAGAATTCTGTGAGGAAGGAAAAGATGTTTCAGCTGTGTTGTTAAATGTGTAAATTGGATCCTCCTCTAAAGGACGAAAGTAATAAAGCAGGCATTATAGGAGCTTATTGTGCTGTGGGGATCATAGAATAGAATCACAGAATAGTTAGGGTTGGAAAGGACCTTAAGATCATCAAGTTCCAACACCCTGCCAGGGACAGGGACACCTCCCACTAAACCATGGCACCCAAGGCTCTTACCAAGCTGGCCTTGAACAGTGCCAGTGATGGAGCACTCACCATTTCTTTGGGCAATCCATTGCAGTGCCTTACCACCCTTACAGGAAAGAATTTCTTCCTCGGATCCAATCTAAACTTCCCCATAGGGCAGAATTAATGTTATTCATGAGAATTAATATTAATTATATTCAGGAACATTAGATTTGAATAGAGCAAACTTGTTTTTTTCTTACAAAACTTTGATTTCAGCCGGGGTGCAATGATAACTGTTTAGGATTGCTGAGTTCAAAAGCTGATGTTTAGTCATAACTGGCATAAAGGAATAAATCATGTGGAGAGCAGACCATTCTGGAAGGTAGGAGTTTTAAATGAAATAAAAAGGGACAAACACAGAAAGATAATAAGGTGTTTCCCTTTGTTATATAGCAATTAGAGCCAGCCATGGAGAAAAGCAGAGAAGACAGGAAGGGGATAGCATATATGTGCTCAGAAGTAAACAGATAGCATGGGGTATACAGGGCTGAGAAGCATATGTGTCCAGCACTGTGATTTGTTGCAGTTATAATCTAAGAGAAGAGTATATATTCCCAAAGCAGAAAGGAAGAAGAATGAGAAGTCACTGTAATGGAAATCTGTGGCACAAACGTGTTTCCCTTTAATGTTTGTTGTTATGCCTTAGTTTCATGGTGCCTAATAGGGAAAATCAGAGTGAATTCATCTTGCCAGGGCAAGTGTAGCAGCTCTAACACTGACTGGGTGAGGATGTGTCTGGGAATACAAGAGCTGCAGTTCATGTACGTTTTAACCCCTTCTCCCATAGCCTTTGTCCACTAATCTCTCATTCATGTGTCCTGGGACACGAAGTGTGTGTGTGTTCTACCACAGCGATGCATCTGTTTAACAGACATGTAAACTCCTTGCTCCCTTTGTCTCTGGTTTGGGTTTTTCTTGGTTCTTTCTCTTCTTTTATGTTTTTTTGCTGCATGGCTTCTTGCAAATCACGAGCATCACTTACCATAGACAGTTTCTTCTAGCCCCTGCTGTGTGACTGCGCTGGTTGTCCTTTCTTGTTGCGCTGGCAACATGCTTCCACAGAGTTGGGTTGGTTTGATCTTTTGCTCACCTGTCTGTGCCCGAACTGTGTAACACTATTGTGAAGATAAAACCCCTGACGGATACTCAGAGAGTGACAGAGCATCTTTTGTGTTGGGCAGGAAAACATTCTGGGTCATTATTCCCAAATGAATCTGGTTTATGTACTGCAGAAAAACCTTTCTTATTGATCACATTGCTACAGGAGGGCTGAAATGGCCTTGATTGGGTCCCTCAGAAAACCAGTAAACTCCTAGTGAAGTCTGGCAAACAAGGAGATACAGAAAAGAAGGGAGGGAGGGAGAGCTCCACAGAGCCAACAGACTGCCTGCCACACTGATTTTCATGGGAACCAGATCAGTAGTGCTGTTGGTTGATGTGAAAAGAAACCCTCACAGACACTCCTGAAGTGAAAGGTTATGTGTAAAAATTCAGTCACTCATCTGAAATGTGTGTGGCCTTTATGATCCCTCTCTCTCTTTCTTTCCCTTCTCCAAGATTTGGGATGGAAGGCAAAAAGCCACAGCAGGACTGTGCTGTGCACAGGCAGCTCTGCAGAGCTCGGCTGCTCTTGTGCCCACTCTTTGCCTGCAGCAGATATCTGCAACTTCAGCTCCTCAGATCATCCCAAATTACACCAATTTGTGTAATGATTCGAAACTGGAAGTAAACATCCACCAGATCTCACTAAACTCATTTTGTTTATGATATAAGCCAGGCTGAAAATCCCAGATTCCAGCAGGAAGATACAAAATCCAGCCTTTCTTTTGCTCATCTATTGTTTGCCTTCAGATTACTCCATGGGAATCATTTTCTTCCTCATGTATAGCCTCTGTGCCCTCATGCAGTCCACGTATTTTATCTAATGACTCTTTCAAAGTGTTCTCATGATGCATGTGAAGTGAGTTTGTTTCCAGAACATTGTTCGTAGCGGTGAATGAAAATCATTGTAGTCTTTCTGCTCCTCACTCATAGAACTAAGAGGTACTGTTCCTTCCTCAGAAATTGCAACAGTATCCTCAAAATCTATTCCAATAGGAAATGATTTTTCCAAGGCCTTCCCCAGCTAATTCCTACATAATTCATGATGGAGAACTACTCTAAAAACATCTTCAAATTCAGAGGAATAAGGTTTTTATGTAATTCTAGAAGATTAAGAAAATGGGACAAGCTGCAATTTCAGGTAGCCTGGATCACAAATCTAAAGAGTAACTTAAGCACAGTCTTTCTTGCTTTGAGAAGGAATGATGTGTTGCTTCTGGACCTGCCAGTCACATGTGCTGCAGTCATTGTCTGGGTCACAGAACACAGTCCTGCTAAGAGGAAGTAACTTTGAGGACTCTGCTTATTCATAGGCAGGGGCTTGCTTGATGTTTAGGATGCTCCGTATGTAAATCATGTCAATACCCTACATAAAAGCTGGAAAATATGCTCTGGGGAGTGGTGATCTCATTTGGAAGAGCTGTCTGAGTTAAAAAGGGCTCAGATACATCTTGTTTGTTCTGGCTTGGAGCTTGCTGAAGCTTTTCCAAACCAGTGCAGCTGTGGTGAGGCTGCTGAGGGCATGCCTAGGATTTTTAAGCTGTGATCAGACAGAAGAGAAACAGCTTCATGGTCTTGAGACACCTCTGTCTTTGGTGTTGCCTGCTGTCTCCCCTGTAGAGCTTGTAGAAACACGTGCATATGGCTTAGTGCAAAGTCTGGCTTCAGTTTAAATTGATAAGGGAAGAAGGAATAGGTCAGGTAGCCAAAGCAGATCAGGAAGCTCTCATGTTCTGTTCCACCAAACCTTCTAAGGGCTTCTGCCAAAGAGAAGAGTGAACTTTCCAGGAGACAGAACTTCTTAAGCCTCTTCATAGACATCCTCCATGTCTTGTCTGACCATGTTCTTAGGTGTGTCTTCTTCCTCCGCTCCTGTAAGGTCAGGTGATAAACCTTCACTCTGATGGTGGTACTGAGCATCTCAAGGGAGATCCAGGGAATACAGCTAGAGAAAAGAATGTTGTCTTCCTTTAGATAAATGCAGGCCAAAGGCAAAATGGGTTGTGACACTGAACCTTCAACAATGCATACCAGATATAGCTGGAAGTGGCTTAACTAGGATGTGCGGCTCAGTGGATTCCAGTCTGTCCCAGAAGAGCAGCTGCCTGATTTAAAAGTCCATCTTAAATGTTAGTTGCTATTGTAACCATATGTCTCTCAGACATAGTTCATTCAGCTAACGTGTTCTGTGACCACTGTCTGCTAAATGACCTACTTGGAACTGTTTGGAGGAATACAGTGCTTTGTTAAAAGCGAGGGGAAGGTGGTAATCCAATATTTAGATTGAATGGTAGGATGAGATGGCATGTAGCTGGGTATGTTTTATTGCTAAAGCTTCTTTTACCGCAGGTTTTCAGGTAACTTGTACCAAGACATTAAAACCTAAAGAGCTGTGTTTATATCTGGATATCTAATTTACATTTACTTGTCTTTTTTGTTTGTTAGCCACAGAAGGACTTAAGGCTGCAAGTGTTGAGTGTGGGGCCTTGTTCACATAACTCATGCATCCATTATGTGAATGGATCCTTTGTCACTTTGTGTTTGTTTTTTGTTTGTTGACTTAAATCGAAATTGAACCCAGATGACAAAACGGTGCTGAGGCTGTGGAGTCTATTTGGGAGGAAACAAAAACCTGCTTTTACAACATCGTCCTTGAAAAAGGAAAGGCAAACAAAAAGGCTTTTGAGCTAGGATCCGATAGTCTTGCCTTTAATGGCTGTGGCAAAGGATGCAGACAAGTGAGTGTTGCTCAGTGGGATGCATCAATCAATGACTGAAAACTGAAATTTGCAGTTATTTATCTTTGGATGCTACCTGTGCGTGGCCACATCCTGAATGCCATGACTCCACCTCCCGCCATTTCCTGAGCCCCAGAAGCCACAACCCAATAGACACGTCCCCCCATCCTTCAAAGACAGTATTGCTCTTTGAAGTGACTGTGCCATTAGTGGTTGGTTTATTTATTGATTGATTTTAGTCACGATTGCCAGGACGCCTGCTAGGTATACGCAGTGCTCCTGTGCTTGGCCTAATGCTGTCACCATCTAACAGGGTGGCAAGTGTGCAGAGCGAGCCAGGACAGCAGAACCTTCTCCTGCAGCAGCCCCTGGGGCGGAAGAGAGGCCTGCGGCAGGTGAGAACACGGGGAGTGGACAAACCTTTTCTCCTGGAGTTGGTTTGGTTCTCCGTGTCTGTTCTGAAGTGATTCATGGATGTGACATGCCCCTTTTCCCTGGTCTGTGACCCGCTAGTGCAGTCCATTGAGTCAGCAGGAACCGCAGCACAAGTCATAGCTGTGACAAATTCCTAAGGGAGGAGGTGTGCTTTGTTTGGAATTCCCCAATCTTTTCCTCTGCAAGCTGGTTTGTTATTATTTTTCTAAATGAAATGATAGTCACACAATCTGCACTGCATTGCGTTCAGTGTGGAAACCGAAACAGCACAAACCCAGCAAGTTCATACGAAGGAGATGTCTGAGCCATGGACACCCTAAAATGGAGTATCTGCCAAAAGCAGAATGCATGGACATCTAGAGGAATAAACAGTCATAGAGTCATGGGCTAGTTTGGGCTGGAAAGGACCTCAAAGCTCATCCAATTCCAACCCCTTGCCATGGGGAGGGACACCTTCCTCTAGAGCAGGTTGCTCCAAGCCCCATCCAGTGGTGATCTGTTTCCCTTACAGAGGAGAACTTGTGTAACACGTGAACATACCTCAGCTTAACTCTTTCCTCCATTGTGCAGCTTCGACGACCACTGCTGTCACGTCAGAAAACTCAGACTGAACCTCGCAGCCGTCATGGAGCTCGACTGTCAACCACGCGGCGCAGCATCCAGCCCAAGCCCAAACCCAGCGGTAGGGCAGTGCTGCATACCCACAACTTGATGTCTGAAAGCAGATTATCTGTGGTGGTGGTTTAGCTTAAAGGAAAAGTTAGTACCAGGTCAGCAGCCTGTATTAAAGTCCCAGGACTTTCATCCTTTTTTGCTGTAAGTGGATATCCTATCAGTAAATCGCTCCCTCAAAACACTTGGATGGTTTCTCCAAAGGCTTTCAAGGCGAAACTGCAGCACATGGATGGTGAATTGCCATGTGTCACACTGAGGGAACGGTCGTCTGTTCAGGATGCCTTGTCCAAAACCTACAGATGTGTGAATTTTGAAGCTGCTATTGAGTAGAAAGAAGGAAATTTCCTGTCATTTGTAAGCTTAGCAATGCAGTACTTTACAGTTGTCCATAGAAATGAATGGAGGACTGTTCTAGTCCATGCCATACGATTCCAGGAGTCAGCACTGCCAAGCAGAGCAGGGGGCTGTATTCTGAACCATCTGAGGTGAGCAGTTAACTTTGGAGGAAACACCTTGAGGAGCAAAGGGTGCTTGAGAACTTCCTATGTTTCTAACTCAGCCAGGTCTGTGCTGGGGCAACAGCACTGTTGGAGATGTCTGAAACAGAAAAGTTGATCCAACAGAATTAAGAGCTGGAGTTAGGGATATCAGTTTTACTTGTTAAGTTTTAACCAGGCTGCTTTCACTCTGTGCTGTTCTGTTGCTCCCAGGTAGCAGACTCAGTCTGCAGGAATGAGGGGCAATCAGTTGCACTCTTCTCTGATTTCCTGCATAACCTTGGGCAATTCCCTTATACATTTGCATCTCAGCTTTCCTGGTATAGTTGAAGGCAGAAATGCCTAACTCACACGGGAATTCAGTTCAGTATATTCTGCTGGGATGGAGAGATGGCATTTATCTCACCAAACCACGACAAAGATAGGTAGGGTGACTAGTCCTGAGGCGATCCCTGACTCTTGCTGTGGCTTTAGAGGAAGCCTGGGGTAAAAGGCTTTTAGATTACACTCCAATTAGACGGCTTATAAAGATGGAGTGATTCATGCATCTTCTCTTAGCTGTAACAACTCCAGGGATTCTTTCTCGTGTTTTCCTGTCCAAACTGTAGCATTTTAATACTCAATTTGTATGATATTTAATACTTTCATACCCCACTTTGTACCCTCAGTGGAGCAGAAGCGGTCAGTGACCTTCACTGAGGCACAGCCCGAGGCACCAGCAGCCACTCCAGGGAGCACACCAGCCCCAGCAGCCCAGCAGCCTGGCTGCAGCAGCCCCCAGGAGCCCAGGAAGCAGGACCTGCCAGGCCAGCCTGTGCTCACCTCCTCACCTGCCATCGTTGTAGCTGATCTCCACAGCCAGAGCACAGGCCAGGTAACGTGGGTGACAGTGCCATTGTCTGCCTGTCGTGCATCCTCCCTGTGCATCTTCCCGTCACACAGAGCAGTCCTTCTGCACCTGCCCACTGGTGCAGTTGTTCATCAGCAGGTTTTGACAGCTTGCTCTCTGAGAAATGCATCCTAACGGAAGGACTTCAAAACCTCAGGACTGTGTTGGACACCAGTGAGGACAGTGCAGGGGCAATCACTTTCATCCTTTCAAGACATCAGTGTCAGTGGGATCATATTTATACCCCAGATAAACACACACCTCGTGCCTTTGGGGGGTTGTGTCCTTTGCCCTGAACAAATTAAAGACACCCCTCTACACTAAAACGCAATGAGGCAGTGTTAATGACTGAAATCAGATAACCTTTCTGATCACTGCTACAGATCAGCAAAGGTACATCGTTACATCAGACTTTTAGGCATTTAGAATCTGCAAGTGCATGGCCCTTTAGGGTAAAAAGTATTTCTGAGGACGTACTTTATAGAAGGTTCCCTTGCTTTTCTTCCCTGGCTCCCTCCTACATTCTCTGAGCCTGATCATGGGCTTTCCTCAGTTGCAGAGCGAGGCGCTTCCTGCTGAGAAGGAGGAGGAAGAGGAGGGCTTGGAGTCCCGGCCCACAACGGCACAAAGCACCCCACCCACCCAGCTCTCTGACTCCGAGGACTACGCTGGCCTGGAGACCACCAGCTTGCTGCAGCACGGGGACACTGTCCTTCACATCAGCGAGGACAACGGCATGGAGAACCCCTTGCTGGTCACTCACTACAGCTTCACGAACGTGGAGCTTGGGGAGACTGATGTTGACCTGGATGAATCTCATGTCTAACTCTTGGGGAAGTGCAGCAGTGGGAGGAGGAAGGGAAAGCGCACCTTCTCCTTTTGGGTTCCCTGGTAGCTAATAACTAACTAAACCAAGAGCACTTTATTATCCAAAAGCAGAAAATAGGTGTCAGCTGCTTGCTATAGACTGGTGAATTCCTGTTGGTGAAATTACTTCTAGTTCAAGGCAAGGCCACAGGAACAGAGAATTTTGAGCAGATTCTCAGGGTAGAGGTGTCTGGGCAAATATGTGGTCCATAGAACTTGCCCTGGCAGCCGTGCACTGTGAGCAGCAAACTGTTGTACTGTATGAGACAGAAGAGAAGCCTCTCTTGAGCTTGTGCCCAAGGTTTATTTTTGTAGTGGTTTTGAGAGGAGGGCTATGTAGTGACTGAGTTCAAGGCTCTGACATCTTGGTACTGACAGTGAAAACACTGACAAAAAAGTACCAAAGATTGATTTTCCCAAGCCTGGAATCATTGTTTCCAACTTGCAGAGCAATGATGAGCACCATGGAGCAATTAGACCTGCAGACTTCAGTTGAGTTTACTTCTGTCTGTTGGTTTCAGTCCACTCTCTGAGGCTGTGCTACAAAAATATTTGCTCTGTAAAACTAAATAGAGCACATACCATAAGAAGGAATGCACGTGCTGTGCACAGATAGAGACGGGCAGGGGGTGAGTGGCCTGCAGATGGTATAAATAGCCCATGCTGTCCTGCTTAAATGTACTAATTCATCTCCACAGCTTCAAAAACACCCGAGAAACCACATCTGGAATGGGTGGGCCTTGTGGTACCTAGCAGCTGCTCCATGGATGCTGGCGTATATACTTAGCTCTAGGGGTTTAAAGTAAATATTTATATATGGTATTTTCATGTTCCTATACATAAATATATATATATACATTGTAAACAAAAGATGGCTATTGCAGGGCAGAAACTTGATGAAAGAATCTATTTTTGGCATGGTGAGATTGTATTTCAAACGGTTCCATTTTATGGACGTAATGCTCATGGCTGCAAAGCATTAGATATATATGTGCAACATTTATATGTAGGTGGAGATCCTCGTGAGGGATCAGCTGAAGTCATTGCTGAGTTATGGGCTACGCTGCAGCATCATGGAATTAGGCTGGAATGTGATTTTAGCCCTTAGCTGCTTTACAGGCAAACTGCACAACAGCTGTGAAACAACCCATGAAATCATAAGCAACGCCCAAAGTTACCCTGGGCTTTGGGAGTCACATCCTGCCCTTTGCAGCTTATGGTAGAAGAGCCAGAGCTTGTAATCATGGTGTTGTCATGCTGAGGAAAATGTTTCAGATCATGCTGAGATGAAATGTGCTGATTGCCAGTCTGGTTCCAGAGGGCTTGTCACTGGGACACGCTCATCATAAACCAGCCTTACTGAGGAGACAGAATGATATCCTCCTGTCCATCTCCATAGAAAGGACTCCCCACAGAGAGGACATCTCTCTTGTGCAGCTCAGCTGTTCGTAACACTGCCATACACGCCACTGCCTCACTGCTGTAGTGCAGCACACAGTTGTTACAGGTGGGTGGAGAGGTAACCACACACCTGCCAGCAGGTCTGAGCCTGCTGGAACCCATGGAGCCTTCAGGCTGTGTGCCTCAAATGGGACGGGAGCTGTGCGCACCAGCCTGACGAGGGAACTCATGCACATTAAACCTCTGAAGGTAGCAAAAGCCATCCTTCCCCCAGGCTCACGGGTGCTGAGCATGCTCTGCTCCCTCTGCACTGGGGAGAGATGGAGATTCCCAGCACCTCTTGGGAAGAGCAGGGCTGGAGAGGCACCACTTGTACCACCGTGTATGTATAGATGGGGCACTAATGCAACTTAACGTGACCATGGTTCTGTCAGAGCGATGGCGAGGCGAAGACAGCAGTGTCCTCAGTGACAAACCACTCCCTGTGCTGACCAAAACACACTGTACTGCTTATCTCCTCAGCACCGGCTACCCAGAGACTGCTTTGGAGCTGCTCCTAGCCTGGAGCTCGCTCCCAGAACAGCTAGATTCCAGATGCTGAGTTTTGTTAGTGACGCACAAAGGAGGGAAATCGGCTTCACTTTGAGATCCCAGGTAGGACGAGTACTGGTAGTGCTGCGGGGGGAGCGTCTGAGGCACAGCACATAGGGAACACACGGTGCGTTTGATAGTGACCTTTGCTGCTGAAGCATCTTCCCTAATGAAAACCCAAACATCTTCCCCCATGAAAACCATAACAAAGTAACTGTGATTTCCTTCAGTTAATTCAGTCTATGTGATACACGTTTCCATCCCGGTTTCTCTCCCCCCTGAATCCAGGGTGGTAAGCCATAGCAAGGACTGTAATAGCTCTTTTTAACGTCTGCCCTGCTGGAAATCAGCACAGCTTATCAGTGATGTAATACTCTGTAATTCCACTTGATCCAGGTGGCTGTGCAGGCGGCTCTGACTGTGTTGGACGAGTGTTGAGGTGGGACAGCGTGTTCTCTCGTGCTTTGCTTTCCTATCGGGTGCACTTCATCCTGTACTTGCGAGGTGCATACAGTGTACTTGGGCTGGTTCCCTGCTCTCTCCTCGTGCTGTGTTTCTGCTGTGAAGACAAACGATGCTGCTTAACTAGTGTTAGAGGCCTTAAGCGCATGTCATGTCCAACACGTGTCTGTCGGTCCCCTCGCCTCAGCGTGTGATGCAAACCTTGTGCCGAGGATTAAATACAGAGTGGTGACAAAACGACGGCGTTGTGTTTAAGCCTCTTGCCCATCACAGCGTTCCCGTGTTTCTGGAGCCGGCAGTGCTCGTTAACGTTCACCCCCGGCTCTCACCCTGCTCTAAGCAGCCCCAGCCTGGCGCTGCCTCAGCCCTCACAGAACGCACTTCTCCGGGAACTTCAAACGCTGCCCCACGCTTCCCCCGCCCCAGTTCCGCTCTTTGGGGGGGTTGTGCCCTCCTAAGCGCCAAAGCCGTATTACTCGGGGCACGACTCTACAGAACGGACAGAACGAAGGCCGCGGGCACCGCCCCGCTCCGCCCCTCTCTCATCCCCACCACACCACCCAAGATGGCGGCGGGCTCCACGGGCGGGGCGCTGTCCCGCTCCCGTCAGGCACTTCGGCTGCCGCGCAGGCGCAGTTCGGCAGCGATGGCGTCGGGATGCCGGGTCGGGCCGTCCATCCTCAACAGCGACCTGGCGGCTCTGGGCGCGGAGTGCAGCCGCATGTTGGACTGCGGGGCTGACTACCTGCACCTCGATGTCATGGACGGGTAACGGGAGGGGAGGGAGCGCGGGGGGCGGCCCGGGGGAGCCCGCGTTAACCGGCCGTGGCGGGTGCTCTCTCTTGGGCCCCAAGGCACTTCGTCCCGAACATCACCTTCGGCCACCCCGTCGTGGAGAGCCTGCGGAAGCAGCTGGGCCAGGAGCCCTTCTTCGGTAAGGGGCTGTAGGGGGGACACGGGGCTCCCAGCCCGGCTGCCGCGCCGCCTCACGGCTCCGCTCCCCTCCAGACATGCACATGATGGTGGCCAGGCCGGAGCAGTGGGTGAAGCCGATGGCTGTGGCGGGAGCGAACCAGTACACCTTCCACCTGGAAGCTACGGACAACCCGGGAGCGCTGATAAAGGACATTCGGGAGAATGGGATGAAGGTGAGGGGAGGGTGGGCCAACAGCCGCGTTTGTGGCCGTGAAAGACCCCTCGCTGCGGTTCCGGGTGGTCAGAGAGCGGCTGATGCAGTGCTGACACTGCAGGAAGCTGGTTTTCAGTCAGGAATCCTGACTTCAAGCAGCCTGTGCTTGCACAGACACTGGAGTGTTTCCCTGGGAGTCCATTCTGAGCTCTAGCCGGTGTTGCTGTCATCTGAGGCGCACTTGGAGTTGTCTCTCCTCTGCTGCAGGTTGGCTTGGCGATCAAGCCTTGCACCACGGTTGAGCACTTGGCACCTTGGGCCAATCAGATAGACATGGCTTTGGTGATGACGGTGGAACCTGGCTTCGGAGGGCAGAAATTTATGGAAGACATGATGCCAAAGGTAAACCAAGCTTCTCTTCCCTTATTTATTGAGCACAAAGTGAATTAACAGTATTGGGGTATCGTGGGGAAGTGAACAAACCTTGTGAGCTGCTCTATGTAACTGAGTGTGGATCTCAGGGACAACCTCTCTGTGCTGTTCCTCAGGTTCAGTGGCTGAGGACGCAGTTTCCCTCACTGGACATCGAAGTGGATGGAGGAGTTGGGCCTGACACCATCCACAAGTGTGCAGAGGTAAGGGGCTGATGCAGGGCAGCGTTCTCAGTCTCCGTGCTCAGAGACTTCCCTTAGGAAATAAAGCTCAGGAGGAACTGCGTTTTGTCCTGAGCTTTCAGAGGGAACAGCAAAGCAAAGCACACAGGATCAGTATCCTCCTTGTGCCTTTTTTAATGGTGGCTGTTGAAGCTGACGGAGTTGGTGGTTTCTTGTGTGTTTGGGTTAATAGCAATGATGAAGCAGTTACCTGTTTGGGGAAGTTCCCTTTCCTGGACTTGGGTTGTGGTTGTAGATAGAGGTATGTTACACCTGTGTCCCACCTGTTCTACAGCAAGGAAGCTCTTTCAGAAGCAGAGCTGTTCTGTGTTACTGAGAGGCTGTTTGATGTCTTTCAGGCAGGTGCAAACATGATCGTATCTGGCAGTGCCATTATGAAGAGTGCAGATCCGAGGTCTGTGATCAATCTCCTAAGGAATGTGTGTTCAGAAGCAGCTCAAAAGCGCTGTCTGGATCGATGAGAGCCACCCAAGCGGTGTTCCAGCAGGCTCTGTGCAGGCAGGAGATCCCTTGCTTCTCATGTGAGGGAGGGCTGGTGGAACATCCGAACGTTACGGAAACGTGCTGCTGCTCAAGAGAGGACTGTTCCCTCGCTGCAATGAAGCAAGCAGCAGTGCAAAACAACGTGGCGCTTTCAGGGTTGGAAATGCAATGGTTTGAACCTATCTCGTGATTCTGAGGAGGCACAACCTAGGACACTGACTGGATTGCCCTAAACTGCAGTCAGTTGTTTGCTTGCTAGAAGAGTGTAGCGTCACTGCAAGCAGTCTCTCTCGTGGAAGACTTTAATCAAAACTGCCTTCTGCTGTCTGTATTTGGTATTTGATCTGTGCATTCCTACAAAACTTTTCCACTTCTGCATTAAACGCCCCCTCCTTGGTGTGGTAAGTGTCCTTTTAGCTGATTGGCAAACGTGAGTGGGTTTGGGAATAAGTAAGTTTGGGAAAAATGCCCTTTAAGAGGGCAGAACAAATGCTACAGCTGCTAGAAACCTTGCTGTGTCTTGTTTTACTGCATGCAAGTGCTCAACTGACATTAGGACAAGTATCAAAGGAGCCAGTGCAACACCTTTGCCAGTCACAAAGTGGGAAATATGTCCTTATTTATCTTTCAGCTAGCCACTTGGGTCTGCAATTCCTGGCAGTGATGGGATTCCATGGAGGAGTGGTGCTTTAAAACCCTGCAGCTGGTGGAAAAACCCCAAACCCTTATTTTGACCCCCAGGCTCCTTGGTTTGTGTATATGCCTCAGTAAAGAGTTTACACACTGAGGTATAGTAATGTTGACCAAGTGATTTCAGTGCGTGTAGGCTGAAACCACTACAGGGAGATGGCTCTGCAAAAGGCTTCATACTTCTCAACTATGAAGCCAAATAGTTCTCATACCTTCAAATTGCTTGTACTGACCTCAAAGCCTGGCCTGCTTGAGCATGGGAATGGGCAGAGCCCACTAGAGGAAGAGCTGAGCAGGTCATTTTAGCCCTGCCTCTTCCCATGGCTCTAATTAGTACTGCTGCCTCCTTTGCTAGTTGATGGTAGTCTGCATGGTGCTTTTTCCCTTGTCATTACAGGAAGGCTGCAGTCTGCGGCTGCTGCCCTAGGGGAAGAAGCTCAACAGCTGCAGCCAGTTGCACTTCCACAAGGCCAAAGTCAAAGGTGTTGTCCTTGTAGCAGGGGCTAGGGCTAGCTCAAACAGTCTCAAATGGTTAAACTGCTGCTTTTTCCTGTGTGTTCAGTTGTGGTTTAGGTGAACACATGGCCCATTTGAGAACTAGCAAAATTCAAACGGACTGATCAGCACCTACTGCACTGAAGACATCTCTGAAGAGGTTTGCCAAGAGAAAGCTTGGCTAGGAAAGGTAATTGTGCAGATGGCTGGTCAGTGTGTTAAAGCAGCTCATTCATACCTCTGGAAGCAACTCGTATAGAGCCAAATACAGTGTGCACAGAGAAACGGGCCTGGCTCTGGTATCTCATGCGCAGGGCAAGCAGCCACAAACAGGCCCTGAAAAGGACAGTTTAGGATGTGGAGGTGCTGTTTTCATGCTATTGAGAGCAGCAGCAGGACAGCTGTAGTAGCCTTGCCTCCTGCAGCTGGCCATAAACAGGGCTAAAAGAGTAATCAAACCAGTTTTCTCTAATTCATTAGAGGGACAGGGGACATCCCAAAGTCCTGCTGGTTAACCCAGGTACTGTGCTTCGTTAGTTGATTACTGTGATTAATTACCATGCTTCCTCCTGAGCACAGACCCATGGTACATTTGCTTTCACAGGTTGGATCACTTTGTTTTAAATCTGGCTCTCAGATCAGGAGCACTGTGAGAGGGAGAAATTCCATACACAGTAAACTTAACTGCTTCTTTCCATCTAAATCCCACCCCAGTGTGTGCAGCAGCTGTTTACACACGTCAGGTTCAATCTATCAGTGAGTGCAGAACATCCATGGAAGTACCAGTAATGGTAACTTCTTCTTTTCATGCTTAAGACTATTCTGGTTTCTTGCCTCTCTGTGTTATCAGAAGTAATCTGTTGGGCTCTATTTCAGCCTGTTCTCAGTAATGTAACCCCACAGTGGAAGTGCCACAGCTGCAGGACTTGAACCCAGCACTGACATGGAAACCAAAAGAGCTGCTTGCATGGTACACACAAGGCCACATAAACCCGGGGTCTGTTAGATGTTGCAATACTCTGATGAAGTTTCAGCAACAAGGGGGAGCACACTGATGTTGACTCATGTGGGCTCAAGCGGTCCAGGGTGATCTGTCTGCATGAGAAAAGAGGGTAAAAGAAACTCCAAGATAGCTGAGTAAGGCTGTGCTTGGGCATGTGCTGCTCAGGGTGGTGGTGCAGCACATCCCCAAGCAAGAGAAAGCACCACAGTAGATGCACACAGAACTTGATTTTAATAGGGCTTACAAGTTTGTATTTGTACTTACTTTCCATTAAGGTCCTGGATGCAGAGATGAAGAGTTTAAACCCTCCCAGCAGCAGGGAGCAGAATGGAAGTGGTTCAGAAAATGGTAAATGATGTGTAAGGGAAATGGTTTTGTCATGCTGCAGCACCCACTTTCATGCATGGGGGACCTTGCTGCACTGGGTTTAAGTTGCTGTTTCACAGTCAGCCTTTGTAATACCTCCAGCCCACAACATGAGGAGCAGTGCTGACAGCCATTTCCATGGCTTAAAAGCCACATCAAACACGGTGAGAGTTGGTTTAAAAAGGGAAAAAAAACAGCCAGGGCTTTCTTACACATCTTATGGCTTCAAACATGAGCCTGGCTCTGCTCAGCCCACTCCTACCACCATGACACCAGCATCCATCCAAAACTGCACTGTCTGGAGATGGGAGTCCACCTCTGCAGGAACAAAGGCTGCAGCAGTAAGGGAGTGCCAGTTCCAGCTGCTTGCAGCACAGGGGAAGGTGAATACAGGGGTCTGATCCTGTGAGCAAGTTCAGTTAAGCTTTCTAACCTTGTGTCGGTAGCGAAACGAGGCTACTGAAAAACGAGGAGTGCTCACTGGCGAGAGTAAAGACACAGAGCAGAGGGCAGGGCACAGTGTGTGGTCTGCTGCAGTAAGGTGGCAATCATGATACAGGCTTCCCAAAAAGCACCATCTCCCTTGCTGTGCAACACAGCATTCACCTGCCCCATGCAGGGCTACTGGAGGGAGGCAGCTGATATCAGGAAAGCAGATGCAGCCTGTTCTTGGTCCCTCCGTACAATGTTGGAATGCATTTCCATTTCCTGAGGCACCTTTAGGACATGGAAGGCAGATAGCAGGGTGGTTTACTGGGTCCTGAACTGCAGAAACTCCTCATGCTGCCCCCAGGGATCAGGCAGAGGAGGAAGTCCTGACCTTACCACAAAGCTGGATGAGAGCTGGTTGGATCAGCATCTTAATGAATGGATACAGGCATGGAAAGACCCACAAAGCATTTGAGGCACATAACTGTCAGAAACGTTTTCCCAGCAGCAGATGTGCATGTAGGACAAGAGGGATGGGAAAATCCGCTTTTGAGCTGAGACACCAGAGGGGGGCCTCAGTCTCCCAGCACCAGAGTAGTGCTGCTGCCACTCCAGAGTGCCTGCAAAGCCATTCTGGGCAAAGCAGGTCTCCGTGCCAAGAGGATGTATCGCTGCCAAAAGGCCATCAAATCCAGACTGTAATCCAACATAGATAGAAATAACTTTTAATTAAAAACCCAACCTTGCATCAAAGATTATTGTATCGGACATTGAGGCAAGATTCAAGTTTAAGACAAACCAGTGTTAAAAAAGTGTTTAAAAAAATAATCAGAATGTCCAATAAACTACAATGTAGCAATAGGTTGTAGTGTTGAAACTGAACTGTTTTCAGATGCCCAGTGTACATTTCCTGTCATTTTGACCGAAAAATAAGAAACTGACACTAAAACTGGGTCATCTGTCCAGTGCCACTCCAGATGTTACATGGAAGGAATTCTGCACAAAAGCAGAGACTCCTATTAAATTGCCTTCAACTGTCCTACACAGAAAAACTTCCTGTTGATGGATTCTACCTACATTCAGTGTTTATTCTTTGTTAATACCTTTTGAGATTGTGGATACATCGCAAACTACGCTATTTCGATGCAAGTTTAAACAACTTGCTTTGGTTTCCTCACCGTGAACTGGCTGGGAACCATAATAGGAAGCTTTGGGGTCTTTTTCTTTATTGGTCTTCTATTCTAGATGTCGTGGTTTAAGCCCAGCTGGTAACTGAACCCAGGACACAAGACATCAATCATCTTCTCCTTTTCAGCTAGTTACCAAATGTTGGCATACTTACGAGACTTTTCCAAGGCACTGTACAGAAACTGGAACAAGACTCTGTCTTTAACATATTAAAGCAAAATATTATGAGCCTCATTTGCTACTGGAGGACTAAGGAAGTAAGATGACCCAAACCACAGTATTCAGAGAGTTGCGTGACTGATTTGACTCGACTGCTCTTTCCTTCTGTTCCTCTATACCCGCCTGCTGAAGCAGAAACCCTACACTTGGTGAGTAGCAGATACAGCGGCTATTGAAATGCAGTGGTCTATCCCTATTTCATCGCTTGAGGACACCTATATGAAACATGTCCTGGCACTACTGAGAGCTGACTACAGGTTTTAAGCTAGATGCAAGGCTTCCAGAGCGCCTGCTTTGAAAATGCCCGTTCTCAACCTACCCTTATCTTATGTGTGGGTTACACACATGCATTTAGAGAGGCAGATTACTGCCTCGTGGTCATGCCACACAGTGAAAACAATCTGAGGCTCTCTCTTCGCCCCACTGTTTTTTCAAGTAGTTTTTCTGTGTTCAGTTGAAGTTGTTAAGGTAGACAGCATCTCCTGCTGCACCAGAATCCACCAGGACCAGAAATGCATTTGAAAACAAACAGAACAGAAAAGGATGATTATTAACAATGTGGCAATATGACAACAGAAAGTGAATGGTGCCAGCAATTTATGTGCGCCCACTCCCGACATTGGGAATATTAGACTTCCAGCTTGAAATAATTAGTTTCTCTTGGGGTTCAGGAAGAAGAAAGTGTTGTCTTTGGGATTAATCCTGCCTGTTACAAAGCAAGAAAGAAAACACATTATATGCGGCTAATGTACAGGTTTTGAATTGTGCTGTCATATGCTGAACAAGAGAGATTTTACCTTACACTTTTCTCCACCTTAATTGGCTTTCTTAATGAACCACATTATTCCCTGTCACCTTTGTTTTCTTGTATTGCTGATTCCCAGGCAAGCGTTTTCGCAGTCTTCTGCCTCTTCAGTGGATTGTTTCCTCGGTGGATGGCCATTGTCTGTCAGCCCAATGGGTGTGCAGGAAGTACAGAGAGAGTCGCTGGGCAAAGCTGCACCTGACATTTCAGTCTGGTTCGTTACTTGATCTTGGCACAGTAAAGCTTCCACCTCTTCATCTTTTAGTGGAAAAACTCGAAGTTCCCACAGCCCAGACTGAAAGGAATGGGAAGGGTAGGAGTGAGGGTGGAAAAAGAGGAAAGAGGAGGGAAAAGGGATGTCAGTTGAGTCTGAACAGATTAGCTATGTGCAGAATGATCTGCTATCAAGTAACAAATGAGTGTCTGTCGTTACAATGTTTGCAGTGCTCTTCACCTAAAGAATACAACACTGCTAGGCACCAGCTGTCAATGTAGGCTGGCTTCATATGCTTTTGAACTAGTAACAGAGCTACAATTGAATAGGCACAGTACAGGAGCAGGGGAAGCTCTTTTCCATGATGCCAGACCATCAGGATACCTGACCCTGCCTGGAACCCCAGCCAGCATCTCTGAATAAAGATCCAATATCCCTGAACTCAGGCCTGCCATATTTGCCTTAAAGCCATGTCATGTGTACTGAGCAATAACATTTTTACCTGAGGCTTCATTAAGAAAGCTCAGCCATCAGGTTTCTAAACAGGAGCGCTATGCTCATAAACAAGGGTGTCAGCCTGAGCTGCTGATCGTGAGACGAGCGTATGTTCAGGTTGTTTTCGGTTAGAGATAGCGGTCACAGAAGACCTGGAAGCTATTGGAAGCACCCACCTTTGCTTCCTGGTTCTCCCTGCAGAGCTGTGCAGTCCCTGAACAAACAGAGCTGGAGGGCTCTGAAGTCAAGTTGGACACAGGCTCAGCAGCACAGTGCAGTGAGGTGCAGGAGCTGCTGTGCTGGTCCTTCTGTGCCGAGTCTTGGCTGTGTCGCCCATCAGCACTCCTGCTGTAAGACCTAGTGCAGGGTAAGAAAGAGAGTCTTAAGAGCTGCTCAGTGCCCTCTCACACTGCCAGGAACAGGTTAGATTATTTTCAGAGCATTCAGTTTCTCCATATATGCTACCTACATTCTACTCATTTCAGTCAAAAGAGCAGCTGAAAACATACATGGGTCTTGACAACCTTGTCAGAAGCTAAAGCAAAGCGTGCTATGTGGAGGAACGAACTGGGTAAACCAGGGCTGGAATGGGCACGCTCTGGCTGCAGAATAGATGGTGGCTGCTCCCACTCCTGCTCCACACGCCCACCACAACTGTAACTTTGGACCAGAAAAGTCAGGGAGCTGTGGGCTGTTCCTGCTCAGGAGAACAAGGCATCACTGGCAGGAGCCTGTGGAATCCAAACTGCATGGTTAGCAGACTGTGCCAGCATAATTCCAGAAGAAACAGCAGGTCTTTGGACTCCCCATCTCTGCTCTGGACCATCTCCAAATCAGTTAAAATAATAAGATTAAGGATGTTGACCTTGCCCTTAATGCAACTTTGAACCAGGCCTGAAATACTGGCACACATCTTGAATGCCAGGTGGAAGCCTGACCTTGCTCACATCAACAGCAGTTTTACTTCTAAATTCAAACAGCACTGAGATTTCACCAAGAACTTTATAGTTTCAAAATTAAGGGTAATACAGAACTTGGATTTTTCAGTACACTTCCTACCTTTTTTGTGTTCAAAATTGCTTAAAATAGAATTCCTTAATACTGTTTAGCTCTGATTTTATCCTGCATCAAAAAACCCTCCTATCTCTACATATTTACTCACAGTGTCATGGCTCACTTTCAGCCAAGAGTAGACACAATCATATGATAAATAGCAGAAAAACTTATACCAGCATATATAGGCTGCTTTTTGTCCTGGCAGATTCTGAAGCAATATATGGGAATAATTTTCCTGGAGCCCAACTGCAGATACAGCTTTATGATATTTGCTCTTATACATACTACTTTTTGCAAGGCTTTTAGGGATTATATTTAACTCTGCTGAGTTGTGCACCAGACAGCAAGCCTGGAAGAGTTAACCATTTTCACACAATGACTTTTTCAAGCCTGGCATAGCCCAGGACCGTTCAGTAATGGTCAATGTAGTGCACTTTGATCTAAGGTGAGTGCAGAAGGGCTCGCTGGTGGCTAAAGCTGTAACAGCTGGGAGCAGTACAGACTAGCAGAGCCATGTGCTCAGTATGGGAGTAGATTTTTATTCCCTAATACCAGGTCACTAACATGCCACATTTCTGCACGTATCCATGCTCCAGAACTGCCCTTCCTTTCCAGCCACGACACCAGTACTGTTCCTGATAAAGAATGTCCTCATTTTCCAATGTTTCTGTGACAGCGTTTCTGAAACTGCTGAGCCAACAGCCAACACCAGTGGTGCATCAGAACCCTCTGATCAAAGTCAATACACCTGCCTGCTATTCCTCCTGGGCCAGCGGCTCTGCTCCCACAGCGACCACCTTGCTCTCTCTCGTTCTTCGTACTTGCTGTGGCGTAAGGCAAACACTTCATCTGACAGATCTTCTATCTGTAACAAAACACAGGGATAGCTGCTGCCATAAAGATGAACATCACTAGAGAGACAGGCAGCTAATATTAGATATAACTGCAGATGTTTGTTCATCAGAGGTAACAAAATCCATGCTTGCAGTAAAAAGGCACATCAAAATACATGCATTCTACTTATACTCTCACTACAGCTCCAGTATATGAGATGCTGTCACTTTCACTTTATTTCTGTACATGTCTGTGGTTTATTTGAATGGATACAGAAATTATACCCCCCTGCAACTAACACATTTTTCTCTATGGTGAGAGGCAAAGAAAATTAAGAGGACAAGTATTCATTTGCAAATCAGGGCAGTATTAAAACCACACAATACACACAAGGAAAAATTCCAGGAGTTTCCAGAGTCTGCTTTAGGAGGAGGCTGGCAGTCAGCAGGATCTGTCGGGTGCTCTTTAAGCACAGAGAGGCAGGTCTGAGATCACCAAGGACTTGCAGAGCTCTGCACCCAACAGGAGATCAGCAAACCTGAGGTGCTGCATTCCTGCTATGAAACCAAGCAGAAAATGCTTTCTGCTCTGCAGGGACTATTTCTTAGCAAATGATTTGCATGACCCTGGTGCAGCTTTAAACAGCCCTAATGTGAGCACTTTCAACTATCTGCAGTCAGACAAGAGCCAGTTTTTTAGGTAAAACTCCTCAGATGCAGCTATCATCTCTGACCTTCCCTTAGAAAGAATCATCTTTGTCTTCCTGTTCGGAAGCTCCTCAGACCCGGCTGGACCAGCAGCACTTTGCTGCCCTTCCCCCTCATTCCCCACATGGCAGTGAGCTCTTGGCTGGACCCCTCCAGCACAGCTCAGTTACTTCACAAAGTGCTCCAAACCATTCAAGCTCTTCAAAGTTCACCTAAAAAGCTAAGGTTGGCGAGAGCACATGAGTACTGCAGCCATGGATTTCATGTCAGCTGCTCCTGACTAACAAAAGCAGAGGGATTCTAGGAAAAAACAATTCCTGGTCATAGGAGCTGTACAGCTGCATTGCTGGATCAGTTCTTAGGTAAGAACTGTACCAATAATTGGGGGGCCATGGAAAATAAACAGAATTTCTTCTACAGAGCAAACTCCCCTGTGGTGTTACACAAGTAACGTCATTTGTCTTCCAACTGCGACTACTAAAATACAGAACTTCCCTGCAGTGCCAGACAGCACCATACAATGCAGAACACACTGTCAGCTGGAAGTACTCCACTCCAAACAAGTAACAGCCCATAGGTTTTCTGCAGAGGCCGTTCTTCGTATCAAGTCTTGCAGCACTAAGGTGGTTTATGACTATTACGAAAGCAAACCCAAAGCATTACAATGCATTTACGCTGCTATAAACTATCTGGAAGTGACACTCAGCTTGCTAGAGAGCATATTTCCTAAGCAGCTGGTCACAACCTACAGCACAACAACAAAATCTAACGGGGTCAATGAAAAAGATGCCAAAGACTTCAGAGTGATCAGAATTGGCCACAGGACCTTGTTGTTACAACTGTAGATGCCTGGCTCCTCCTCAGCCCAGCACTCAGCCGGAACCTTCATAAAAACAGGTTCGGAAAGCTAAGGCCCACTTAGAATTAAACTTGGCTAGGGATGTTAAGGATAGCAGAAAGGGATTCTATAGTTACACAGCGAATAAAAGACAGACTAGGGACAACGTGGGCCACCTCCAGAACCTATCAGAACTGGCTACCCTGGATTTGGAGAAGGCTGAGGTTCTTAATGACTTCTTTGCCTCAGTCTTCACTGGCAAATGCTCTGAGCACACCACCCAAATCTTAGAAGGCAGATGCAGGGACTGTGAGAATGAACACCCTGGGCCCACTGCAGGAGATCTGGTTCAAGACAGTCTTAACAACCTGAACATATACAAGTCCATCGGAAAGGATGAAATCCATCCACGGGTCCTGAAGCTGCTAAGCCACTGTCCATCACACTTGAAAAATCATGGCAGTGAGGTGAAGTTCTCAATGACTGTAGAAAGGGAAATAGAACCCCCGTTTTCAAGAAGGGGAAAATGGATGAGCCGGGGCACTAGAGACCAGTCAGCCTCACCTCTGTGCCTGGCAAAACCTGGGAGCAGGTTCTCCTGGAAGGCATGCTGAGGCACATGAGAAACAACAAGGTGCTTGGTGAGAGCCAGCACGGCTTCACTAAGGGGAAATCCTGCCTGAGCGATCTGGTGGCCTTCTACAGTGGGGCTACGGAACTGATGGAGAGGGGTAGAGCAGTTGATGTCATCTACTTGGCCTTGTGCAAAGCGTTTGACACTGTCCCACAAGACATCTTTGTCTCTAAGTTGGAGAGACATCAGTTTGATAGGTGGAGCACTCGGTGGATAAAGAACTGGCTGGATGCAGGGATGAGGCTGAGGGCAGGATGTCTGGCACCTCCAAGAGCACCCTGGCCTGCTCTTCCTCCCTGCTGCT